>JAQFVV010006984.1:0-85000 GCA_028023455.1 Epiperipatus broadwayi | reverse complement strand
GACCATTATGTTTATGCTTGATATTTAACAGTCTTTAATATTTTCTCAATACAAAAAACTTTGCTCTAATTGTGTATAGTTTATTTTCTTTATGGTGAAGATATCGTAGTTTATTGTAAATGATATATTTACATTTGCTGCAAAAATTTTATCATTATCATCATCATCATCAACAACCATTATTAATCCACTGCAGTATGAAGATCTCTCCAAGTTCAATCCATATTCTCTGATCTTTAGCTTCTCTTCACCACATCACCCCTTATACACTTTCTTATTTCATCCATCCATCTCACATGTGGTCTCTTTCTCGGTCTTTTATAATCTCTTGGAATCCAATTTAAAATTTTAATTGTCCATTTATTATCATCTTGTGGCAATATGTCCAGCCCAACTCCACTTCAGTCTTTTCATTTTTTCAATAAGTCAGTAACACCTGCTTGTTCTCTTACATATATATTGCATTTGCGATATCTTGTTACTCCCAACATGCATTTCTCCATACTTCTTTGAGTGATCTAAAGTCTCTGTATTACTCTTCTATTAAGTGTCCATGTCTCAGATTCATAAGTAAAAAGTGGTAAACAGACATTTATTAAACACCTTTCTTTTCAAACACATAGGTATATTTCCTTTTAGTATCAAGTTATTTCTACTAAAAGCACTCCAACCAAGTTTAATTCTATGACTAAGTTCATCCATTATGATTCCATTTGTATTAATAATTTAACCAAGGTATTTGTAATTGTTAACTTTTTCTAACTCATCATAATCAACCTTTATTTTCAAATTTTAAGAAAATCCATTAACATCACTTTAGTCTTTTAACATTTATCTTTAGTCCTACTTTCCTACATTCATATGATAACTCCTGCAACATCTCCTGCAGCTCTAAAGCATTATTTGAAAAAAACAACTACATCATCTCAAAATCTAAATGACTTAAATAATCTTCATTTACTTTCATTCTTTTCGCTTTCCATTTTAATCCACAAAATACTTCCTGCAGCACTTCTGTAAAAAATTTTGGAGATATGGATTCACTCTGTTTTACACCTTGCTTAATGTTGACTTTCCTACTATCATTATGTAATCTAATTGTTGCTGTTATCAATATTAAAAAATACATATCTTTATTTATGAATGTTCTAGTTTTAAAGTCTTCATTTATATTAGTTTCAGTAGTTATCAAGAATTCACACATACATAAATAAAATGCTTTCAAAATCCTGAGAGATTATTGCTATAACTTATTTGAGCATATTTATTATAGAAATGAACTTGGAGATATCTATAATAAAATATATGGAAATATGCATTTCTTAAAATTAAATTGGCTTTTAAAATAAATACAAAAAATGCACTACATGTTTTAAGTTGTTTTATTTTGCCTTGCAAATGTCTATACAAACAGAAAGGAAAAAAAAAGTATAAACTAATTCATTTTAGATTTATTTTGCAATGATTTAATAGGAGGATCCCTACACATTAATTTTGTAGTATATTTTAAATTAAAAGCTAGTATATACTATAGTCTAATTTTATTAAAAATTGGGAAATACTTTTCTTATGATAAAAAATATGGTAGCAAATGTAAGCTATTGCTAATCACATGTAATAAATACTACCTGAAATAATAAAAGTGTGTTTGGACAATGACTTGGTCTTTGAATAGGTCACAATCAGGATTGGGAATATTTTGAATGGTAGTTGTTTTTTTATTAATGCAACTAGTTAGCCAGTTATCATCTATCTTTCCAGATGGTAAAGTTCTCAAATAAATCTAGTTGATCTGATAAAAATCGAGAATCAGATTGCAAAGAAAAGTAAAGATTCTGATATCATATATTGTTTATGACTGTAATAATTTCAAATGTTAAGAAACATTGAATTCATAATATACTTTTATTTGCTTTAAAATTGTTATGATGGATAATTGTAGTTCACAAATCAATTTTAAAGAGGCTTTGTAATAACAAAGTGGTTACTAAATAATATATAAAGTTTATTAAGATTAATAATAATGCTTTTACATTTTCAGTGGCAATTTACTTTTATTAATGCTTATTCTATAGAACAATTCAAAATTGTATATTATACAGATCATATACAATAAGATTTTTAGATTTACAAACATATATATATTGTATATGGTATAAAATTTTAAATTCACTTATCTATTTATGTTAGTTAATTGTAAAGGCACAATTACTCCTATGGGAAACTAGATAAGATGCTCAGCTGTTGTTTGATTTTTTCTAGGGTTGTAAGGTTTCTTTCCCCTGAGTTGTTAAACTGCATTACAAAGATCAACTGCTAACCTTTTTACTTTATATTTTTTTTTACAGCTAACTAAGCTCTTCTGAACTTGGAAATGATATATTAGTGCTTGACGAAAAAAAAAAAAATTCTGAAAATGAGCAATAAATTTTTGCCATTTAATCTCTCCAGAAAGATAAAATCCCAGAAAATAAGATGAAACTAATTTGCCAAACGAAAATAAAAAAATCTTTCTTAAATAATTTATTTTTTTAAAAAAATAATTTATCTAAAAATAAATGATATTAAATCTATATATTAAGCAAACCTGCGAAATCATATTCTCATATTATACATAGAATAATATAAGCTATAAAGTCGTCCTTAATTCAGTGCAGTGGTAGAATGCTCAGACTCTGGCATTTCTGGTTCTCGAATAGCTTATGGGCTTCCCAGCTATAGCGCCGTTTGATTATTTATTTATATATATTAGCTACAATGAAAGTATTGTTAGACGCTACGAGAAGATGGACGGAAGAGAATAATTGTTAAATTTATTAGCAAATTAATAAATATTATTTTTATAAAAGTATTTAGATGTTATCAGTCTTTAATAATAAAGAAAAGTAAATGTATACATTGTAGAAAAATATATGTTGTCATAATTATTAAAAGTATTGAAAAAATGCAATTATTTGGAAAGCAGATTGACACATTTGTTGAACAATGTGATTTCATAATGGGGAAGTCATGGGTAGATTATACATATAAATCATATAATTTGGAGAAAGCATATGGCAATATTTTTAGCAAATGTTTTGTAAAGCAGTAAAAATAAAAAGGTCTGATAATTTATCAATTAATATATAAGGGATTCGAACTCAGACTTTCACACAACTCTCAACTCTCTAAGCCATCTCATATTGCTTACACACCTGATCACACACATGTTGCAAAGATAAATAATCTCCAATATACACATTTCATGCTAAACAAGCAATTGTCAATTGATCGAAATTACTATATCCACACACATATATATAACCAATGCTCAGCTTTATATTAAGATAGCCAATCGTCATACTTTAATGGACAGGCTTCAACTCACAATTCTTCAGCCATCCATTTCATTAAAAATCAATGAAAATCAATTAATGTAATTATAAGAATATATGAACAAAATAGTTATGAGATAAAGGTTGTCAAAGAAATTTATGTCATAAATGTGGCTATAGAAGAAATTTTGAAGGTCACCTAATTTGTTTAAATTATATAAAACATGAGCATAAGATTGTGCAATAGTGGTCATTTATATAATTTATTATATGAGATGACAAAGTTATTATAACATATAGAATGAAAGATATTGATTATATTATGATAAAACTTCTGCAAAAATAATACATGATGAGTTCCTTCACACAGTCACTGAATCTAAAAAGAAAATTTAATGTTCTAGTAGGGGGATATTTGTTTGGTATGAAATGTGATTTTAATCAAAACTTGTATATTAGAGATTGTTTGATGGAGTTTTACAAATCAAGTGATCATTAGAAAACTAAAAATCATGTCTTTTAATTTACTACTTGCTGATATGGGATTTATATATATAGATAAACATCCTAAAGGTCCAGCTCTGAGTTCAAATATATGTATTAAAAAGAAAAATGAGGACATTTTGATTGTTAATATTCATTTTGGAAAAACAGAATATTTGACATCAAAAGGAAGTGATATGTCAATCACTGATAAAGGAAAAATAATAAAAGTTGATAATTTCTAATAAATGAGATCAATTATCAAATAAAATGCATTATCATAAAAATAAATCTGTAAAAGATTTCATAAAGAAAGATAGACAGTAAAAAGTCAACTTTATTTTTATCAATATATAATTAATCTATAAAACCAAGACATTTAATGATATCTTGATATACAGTAAGCTATTTTCTGGAATAGAGACTTAGGCATAATGTGGGTATGTAAATAGAGGTTGTTATTGATAAAAATGGATTATTAGAGAAAAATTAGTAAGAAATATCCAAGGTTGGGCAAGTGCATAAATCAAATATACAGAAAATAGCTTGAAATTTAAAAAATGTGATAATTTTCAATGAAGAAAGAAGATTAAGATACAATTGTCATGTTAGAAGAATCAATAAAAAAGAATACCAGGAGTATGATTGATAGGATTGCATAGAAAAATGGAAAAGGATGAGAAAATATGATAAGCAATATTAATATAATTGATTTCTGAGAGGCAGAAGTGAAAAATAGACAAATATGGTAAAAGAAAATATCTGAGTATTTTGGTTGAATATATCCTTAGCAGTAAAGGATTCAGAAAAAGAGAAATAAATATTTATTTAGAATAAAGTGGGGAGGCAGGTAAAATTAGAAAATATTACTCTATTAATCTCATTTAGCAAGTCTATGAGTAATTCTTTATAATTTAATATACATCTTAGATCATGAAGAAAGTATTTTGATTATCTTATCATTTAGTAGACATAAAATCAAGCACACATTACTTAATCCATTTTCAACAAACCATTCTATATTTTTAATTTCTTTTTGTTTGGGGTTCATTTATAAATACAAAATCAGTCACATAATACTTAATATACTTTTTAACAAACTCATATATTTAGTTTTTTTCATTGATTCATTGATTGATGAAGTGAAACATATTTTCAGTTTGAGTCTGTGCTCATAATTCAAATATAAGCATACAGGATAACAAATCTTAATAATTAATTTCCTCCATTTTTTGTAAGTTTAAAGTTTCTTTTCAAAATTATAGAATAAACAGATTATTATCTTATAGGTAAAAATAAATATTTAATGACATACATCTTAGATTTCAGATAGTTTCTTCTCCATTATAATAGCCAGTTGTCTTCATAATTTTTTTAAAGTGCATATTTCTTTTCTTCACACACTAGATACATAAATTAAAGTTATACAAGTACAGCACATCAAAAGATTTACCACTAACAAAACATTCTTATTGCTTATAAGAATGGTGTTGTAATATTAATCAATGGTAATGCAAAACTCTATTCTTCATGGGTGACTTCCATGCTACTTCTACATATACCTTCATGTTTAGATTCTGTCAATCAATACTGGATGAAGTTAACCTCTGAATGAATGATTGCATACTGTCTGCATCATTACTCACCATACAGACCATGATACAGACTATTGTTTTGTTATCCGTAGAAACTACCATAATGGCAATATTCTATTATCTCAGACCCCATAGAAAAAATATTTCATTGGTTTTTAAACACTGTATTACAAGAGAGAATATTTTTTGCTGTTTTTTTCTTTTATTTCTACTTTCTTAAATAATATTGATTCCTAATTATTTTTCTTGAAATTTAAACACACTTCTATTTTTTATTAGAATCGATGAGATATTATTTATAACATGATTAGAAATAGGTGAAACTAAACAAATCTTAAAATGTCATTTAATTTATGAACTGTATATTTTCTCTTTTTTTCACCTTATATATGCATGTGTATGTGCACACACACGTTATTTTTTAAATCTAATTATTTAGTGGTTACACTTCTGCTATTAGAGTTATAATATATATATATATATCAAACAATAGCAAACAAAAAGGGTTTTAATGAGAAATACAAATAAAAACTCATTGAATATGAACCTTATAACAAGCAAATAATCAGCATCAGAAACCAATAGATGTAATAAGCATAGCATTATCAGCAAGTAACTTTCAACAGTTGAAATGAATACCAGAAGCAATTAATCATTGGCCATCCTTTATGACTGCATTTAAAAGACACATAATATCAAAAATGTTAAGCAAATAATCTTCAAACCAATGCAAAACTTGGAGCACAATATTATAAGAAAGAAATCATCAATATTTATTAGTCATATACATACTGGGATTATTATATCAATTACTAATCATTATCAATGTTCTGGGATGTAAAGAACTATGTGTATATTTGCCATCAAAAAATTAATAATCTTCACATAATATATAAAGCAAAGAAAATGATTATTTTATTACCATTCAAATATTTGAAAGTGAATTATATAGATGTCTGCAAACAGATGTAGTCACATTTATATTCCATAAACCATTAGTCCAAAACTAACCCTTGCAAATTAACAAAAGACAATACACAATGCATAAACGATTCTAGCATTAAATAGCCTCTTGGGAATAACTAAAAATAATGATTAACAAATTTATTGAGAAAAAATGAAAAGTCTGATAGATACTCAGCAATAGAAACAGTTTAATCTAATTTAATTAAAAATATTCAAAATATATTTCCTAGACTGAAAACCAAAATATACATGTAACATTATGGAAAGGATTAAATTAATACATGCACCCACAAAACCTATATACATATATTATTTAAATACAAGTATATAGGATTTGCAATCAGGTTTTCAATCTCCCTACATCTATCCACTCTAACTTATTCAATCAATACACATAATCGCATACATGTGAAAAAAATTAATAATCTCCTACAAACATGTTTCACGTTGAACATGTATGTGATCATGTATATTGGTTGTATAAAATGGAGTGGGGACATGTAGAGAGCTTTAAATCTGAGCTCAAATCCTTTAGACAATATGTGTGTATTTAAGTATCACATATTCAGCCTATTTTCTGCCCATATCTCTTTTTTGCATTTAAATATATGAGACATCAACATGAGTATGACAACACTATTGACATCATCAAGGGCTTTGAGCATTCAGTCATCAAATTTTTAATGATATGGTTGGCTGAAGAGCTGGAGCATGTCTGTTAAAGTGTGAAAACTTGCTATCTTAATATAAACTTAGCACTGATTATATAGGTGTGAGGGAAATGATGATTTGGACCAACTTATGAGTGCTGACTCAGCATGAAATACATATATTGGAGAATATACCTTATTCACATATATGTGGTCAGGTAGATTGGTTGTATAAGATTGATGTAGGGAGCTTGAAGTCTGAATTCAAATTCCCTTTTATATATATAAGGGTCTTAAACTCAGACTTTCAAACTCCACACAGCTATCCAATCCATCTTATGCAACTGATAAACATAACCACATACATGTGAAAAAGATAAATGATCTCCAATATATGTATTTTGTGCTGAAACAACACTTATCAGTTGATCCATGTCATCATCTCCATCATATATATATATATATATATATATATATATATATATGATGGAGATGATATATCTTAAACAGTGAACTGTATATATATATATATATATATATATATATATATACAATCACTGTTCAGTTAAATTAAGATAGCAAATTTTCAAACTTTATTGGGAAAGTTTAAATCTTGTCCACTCTCCAACTTTTCAGCCATCCATCTTATTGAAAATCTGTGAATGAAATGCTCAAAGTACTTGATGATGCCAATATTACTGTCATATCCATTTTGACCTTAAGTCAATCTGATCCTTGACACATAGATATGACAATAGTATTGGCATCATCAAGAGCTTTGAGCATTTTATCCTTGGATTTAAAATGATATGGATGGCTGAAAAGTTAGTGAGTGGAGAAGAAAGATGCTTGTCCATTAAAGTTTGAAGATTTTCTACCTTTATTATATTATAAAGTTATCAGTGATATATATATATATATATATATATATATATATATATCACTGATAACTTTATATATACCATATATATCTCCACCATATATATATATATATATATATATGGTGGAGATGGTTATCTGGACCAACTACTGAATGCTAGTTCAGCACAAAATATTATTGGAGATCATTTATTTTTACACTTGTGTGGTCATGTGTATTAATTGTATAAAATGGATTGGATAGCTGTAGGGAGTTTGAAAGCCTGAGTTCAATTCCTTTATAATTGCATTAAGTTCAGCATAGACCATATACATAAACTTAAATATTATATATTTAGTCTGTATTCTGATCATCCATCTTTCATATAATTAAATGGACATATTAAAGTCCTATGTGTGAAGTGTCAGACTGACTTAAGGTCAACATGAGTATAATAATAATATTGGCAATCATCAAGGGCTTGGGACATTTTGTCTTCAAGTTGTCAATGATATGGATGGTTGAAAAGTTGAAAAGTGGAGAAGATTGAAGCTTGTCCATTAAAATTTAAAGATTTTCTATTTTAATATAAATAATCTTCAATAGTTTCTCTTCCCCTTTCCTTCTTTATTTTTGCTTTTTTAATATATAACATATAACCACATGCCACTCTTTTAATACTTTAAAGCAAAATTATGTTTTAAAGTGTTAAAAGAGTGGAATGTGGTTATTTGATTCCTCTTGGAGGCCTTAAAGGAACCGAGCAGGGCAAATTTCCTAATGTCCACTCCATACGTTCTTGTCGTTGCAGCTGTTATTACTATGTGATTATTCATATAGTATATGAACATGGATGGGCTGCTCACCAACATGCATTAGCCAGCGTGGTGAGTTTATTGGCTTTTTACTTCTGAGTTTACGATCAAGAAATACCATGGTCTTTCTTCTCAGTCCCTGATAAGGCAGAATGAATGTTTGTGTAAATGATAAATATTTTCCCAATACATATATACAATTATTACAGACAAAAATAAAGCATGGTCCTTATTCCCAGGAGGCTGTAAAGTCACCAAACAAGGCACTGGTTGGTGGCCGAAGGCAGAGGGTGCTAAGAATCCCCTGATTGCGGACCCAGGCTTCCATTTGATGATGACTTTTTATTTAGGTACTTACAACTGCAGATCACTTTCAAATGCTAGTTCAGTATGAAATACATATATTGCAGAATATTATCTTTTTCACATGTATGTGGTAATGTGTATTAGTTGAATAAAATAGATTTAATAGCTGTGGGGTGTTTGAAAATCTGAGTTCAAATTCCTTATGATTACATTAAGTTTAGTATTGACAATATATTTGTATTTAAATATTATATATGTACAAATAAAATATCCATTAATTAAATTCCATTGTAAAAACAATTATTTATTATTTTTATATATGTATTGTAAACAAACTCCTTATAAAATATTATGATATCAGGTCATATTGACCCAACTCAATGAAACTGGTTCCAAGTATATGATATAATATCTTACTGGTCTAATAATAAAGTATGATGAGTATACTGAGGCCATTATCAGTTTACAGCTTACTGTTAATAAGGTTAACTTCACCATATTAATATATGTAAGGTTGCTGAAATATTTATTACTATGGGATAGTTATATTATTAAAGAGCCAATGAAGTGTTATTAACATCCTAAATTTAAATGTGAACCTTGCCTTGGAGTTCATTAAACTCACTGGAAGTATTGCAATACTTAGTTAACTTGGTGAAATGCATCAATGAAAACTGAATAAAGCAAAAATTTATTTAACAATAACAATTTTATTCCCAGTTCCAGTAACATGCAAATTATCATTAAGTTCTTTCAAACAATGATGAGTACAATTCTTGATAACACATCTTAAACATTAGATAATGATAAATTACATCACATTATGTTTTTTTTTTCTTTTTTATATGTAAATTAAATAAATATAAATATCCATAAAGTAATATTTTTATGCCAGGTAGCCCATCAAAATTGCATATCAGAATAATGATAATTAAAAATACATTTCCAATTCCTCAATTGGAAATTAGATACAGGACAAAAATAGCTTAAATATAATAATGAAATAATCATTTTCATTTTTAGTTTTGTTTTATATTTGCCAACAAAGAGATAGTTTATATATATATATATATATATATATATATATATATATATATATATATATATATATATATATATATATATATATATATATATATATAGTAAAAACTGTCACTTTGATTGTCTGATGGTATAATTTTCAGGATTATTATTTTTTGGTTATACATTTGTCAATGAAGTTTTAGATGAGTTTTTTGTCTACTTATTAATTGTATATATTTTACTGACAGGAGATTACAGATGAACAGTTTAATACATTCTATTCTTTAATAGTTGTTGGATTTCCAGGCTAACAAAATAGTTTATATTATTTTTCTAATAATCAATCCATGATTGAATTGTCAATATCTCATATTTTAGTGGATCATCATTATGCACCAGAAGATCTTCTCATTTTTTCTTGGGTAAAACATGTATGTATAAATCTATGATAGAATAGGGATGGATTAATTTTATGTTTTCTTTGTGCTAATCCATACTTCACTTACAGGCTAGATGCTATTGGAATATGAGAGTTTCAGGAAATTTATTATGATAGAATTAAAATCATGTCTGTATAATATTCCAAATTTTAGCATGTAAATGTGTTATTCTATGACATACTTTATAGAAAAAACTGCTAGACCTCACTTTTTGCCAACCCAAAATGTATTCTGATTACATTTACAGTACCAGTTTTTTACAGGTTATCGAGTACTTTTGAATAACAATATAATTAATTCCATCTAATCTCTATCTCAATATCATCTCAATAGGTATTGATTGAAAACAGCTTAATAAAATCTCCTCTTTTACTAATACCTCTTTTTAAAAAAACATAAGAAGTAAAGCAGCAGATGGTGATTAATTATAATGGGATACAAAAAGAAAAGCAGAGAAAATAAGAAAAATATTTTTTTAGTTACTCAAATTTATTCCATAATAGTGAATTTACATAAATGAAATTTAGTTTAAAATTTGAGTGTGGAGCTGATAACTTTGATTTCATTTTCAAAAATTAATTGTACAAATAGTTAACAAAATGTCTTTTTTTTTTAATTTTATGGACAGGCACATTTTTTTGAGATGAAATGTGAAGAACATACAAGCACACTTCTTCAATGAAACATATCACTTTATCTATTGATGGTTTAAAATTAAAAAATGCTATTATTATTATTATATTTGGCACTCATATTTGATGCATGTAGGTAGTTGAGCATGGCTACAATACTTCTGTCTAACATAGGAAATGAAATTGCATTGAACTGCATTGAAAATATATGTTTGCATTGATCGATTTCAATTCACATTGTTGAACATTTAATTTCCTCACACTAAGCTCTTTTTTATTATCATAGATTTAAGAGATAGTGTTACAATGTCACTGGGTTATCTTGATATTATGATTGGTTTGTCTCTTTATTCGTGATTAGTTTGCTTTTTAGAACTGGAAAAACTATCAGCAACTTAAAGTATAAATATTAACTCTAACACCATGATATAGAAAATAATCAATCATAGATTATAAGTACACAATGCAGCTTGAATACTTACTACCCAGAAGGTAAAATAAAACCAATTTTTGGCCAAATAAACTCTTGCTCATTTGTCATTTATGGACCTTAGACACCCATGATCAATATCAGAGTTCTGCTCATAGTTATAACCACAGTAGATATTTTATATCAAACTTTTTCTCCTTTGAGACTTAGGAGCTACTTTTGATGATTTTGAACTTGCAGTGCAGATATATATATATATATATATATATATATATATATATATATATATATATATATATATATATATATATATATATATATATATATATATATATATATTAAACTTCATGAAACATCCATAAGACATTGCATCATTATGATAAATTACCCATCCAATGACAGTGGATCACAGGAAACACACACCAACAGCTAAAATTCACCTCCAATCTCTGCAAAAATCTTTCAGTTTTGTTCATAATTGTCTTTATTATTTTGCATTTTCTTTACTTCTGTATCAGAAGTATAACTACATCCTTTTGGAAACTGAACTCATGATCAGATTGGTGATAATACTCATTTTGTTTAATACATGATCTGTTTCCAGTTTACTTATTATATGAGTTCAAGTTGAGCTAGTTGGACTACCAGTAAATATTTTTTTTACAATTTTTCCATAGTGGCACTTCTTTTGGTGTTTCTTCATGCTAAGCTGATGGATTTTCTTTTCTCTTCTTATACCTAATGGCATTCATCCAAGGTCCATTACACTATCTTTATGTAGTTTTTGGTGAAATTTAACCCCCCCCCTTCTCTGTTATAAAAAATTTGATATTGTCAAAACCATTTTCCAGTTCCACAGTCTATTCAATAATAGATCAATATGTAATAACAGAATTCTCACAATATAACATGGGGAGCTATGTTTTAATATTCATATGATTTGAAATTCTGACAATGGGTCAGATATTAAGGTTCTCAACCTTGCTAATAGTTTTCTTAAAAATGAAATATATGTCTCACAAGATGGACATTTTTCTTCAGATATCTGGTGCTTGATATCCTCCAGATAATCCTCAATTGAGTAGCAATTTAACAATGCCTGTTTAAATTTCTGCAAAATTTTTAGGGTGAATAAACAATGACTCTTATCTTACCTGTGATGCTTTTCAGAAATGACTACAGTCTGTAGATAGCTTCATCTTTTTATTCATAGCAATAACACTAAAATATCTTTTCAAGTTAATTATGTACTCAATAAATGAATCTCCTGCATTGCCTAAAAGATTTCAAATATTTAAAAATTGATTACTATACCAGTTGTATGACTCAATAGATAAAAGTTTATATTTTTGTCTTCTTCATTATTCTTTCCATTTATTTCCCCTTTTGGAATAATCATAGCAATTTTTTCAATCTGGTTATAATTTTTGTGACCATCCTCTAACTTTTCAATCATTCTCACCATATTACTATGTTAATCATCATTCTCAAAGTTGATTTTTTTAAAAAAAAATACCAAGTCCACATTTTTTTTGTGTCAGCTATACATTTTTTATATTTTGTATGTCTATCAACTCCATTGTTTCTTGTATCTGGCTTATTTTGATATCCTGCTCATCATTGCTCTTTTTGAATTCTTTCTGAATTTCCCCATCTTGACCTACAAGCTCCATAACTCATTTTCTAATTTCTTCATACTTTCCTCTTTTCAACTGCTCTAGGTTATTGTTAATTTTATTTATCTGATTTGCCAACTTTTCCATTTGGTTCTATTATTTTCAACCATTTTATTAAACATCACTTTTATTTGGCTTTTACTATCATCAGCTTTTTTCTCGAACATTCCTAATTTGGATTTTTATTATCATCAGCCATTTTAATATAGTTGTCTTCTGAATAGCCAGTCATTTTTTTCAATTTATGTCATTAATATCATCAATAACATTACCTGATTTGCCTCCTCTTTTGAAGTTTCAATGTGCCTTCAGCCTGACTTTCATTATTTATTGCATACAAGGTTTTATAATCTATATCTGTACTGCTAACAGTACTTACTTCTTTCTATTTTTGATCTTGCATTGTTACTTTAATTCTTGTTATTATTTATTAAACATATTACCATCTATCAACTCTAGATAGTTTTTTTCCATATTTTGTCCAACTTTCCCCTATTATGTTTGTTTTTAATAGAATGCCTCTATCATAAAATATTTACATTTTCTTCACTTATGCCTTTTCCTACTATTTTATCTACTTCTTCATTTTTTCATTTCACTCTCATTTACACAACATTACCTTATTATTTTAAAGTTTATGTTTACTCCTTAATTTTCTTCACATACACAGCAGAATGGATGTTATAATGTCAATAGCAACATGTTGTGTGTTGAATGTTACCAGACTCCTATAAGATGCAATAATTAGGCCATACCAGCACAAAAAATGTAACTGGATTCATGTAAATAAAATGTGTTTACTGACACTATAAAAAATCATGATGAACATACTGTGGTATCTTATCAGCTAAAACCTATTGCTGATAATGTTAATAACCAATGGTAATATTTCTGGTCCATCATATAGATATATCCCATGATATTTAAGATAATCAGTTATATTATTAAAGATGCAGAATGGTGCCACTAGCAACCTAAATTGTAACTTGTATATTTTTATACCAAGCCTGTTAGCACCAAAATATAACTTTGGGATTTATTAAACTCACTGTTATTGCTGCACTACTCAGTTAAATTGGTGAAATACATCAATGATCAGTGAATAAATCAAAAGGATATATAGAAATATCAGTTTTATTCCCTATAGTAATAACATGTAAATTTTCTTTTACATTCTCTCAAACAAGGTTTGGTACAGTGCTTGCAAGGGCATGTGCATCAATAGGTAATGATAAATTACATTACCGTTCTCTTTTCTTTTTCTATAAATTAGATGAAGACACATACTCAAAAATATTTTTATGCCAAATGTTCCACCACAGGTGAATTACATACATGAACAATAATAAGCAATATTACTTATATTAAATTGACAATTGAAAATTTGATAATCGTAAATGAAAAAAAAAAATATATAAATATAATAATGAAAAAAATATTATTACTTTTAGTTTACGTTAATCTTTTTTTGGCAAAACCATAGTTGTATAAAGTAAAAATAACACTTTGATTATGCAACTGTAAGATTCTCTGGATGTTTTTTTTTTAATTTTCCATTTCTCAACAGTGTTTAAGATGAGGTTTTAGTCTAGTTAATATTCCTATACAATTTATTGACTGAATTACAAATGAACGGTTTAATACACATGATTCTTTAACAGTTGTTAAATGTCCATGCTAACAAAATTTGTACTACTTTTACAATGATCAGCCTGTGATTGATTTGTGTATATGTCATATCTTAGCTGGTCATCATTAGGCATCAGTATAATTTTTAATTTTTTTGGGATAAGACATGTACACATATGATACAGTTGGGATGGAGCAATGAAGTTTTATTCTTTATGTTAGTCATTCTTCACTTAGAAGCTGAACAATACAATTTGTTCCTTTATGAAGAACTATGTGGGTAAAGATGAACTATAAAAACGTTTAGCAATTTATTTCAATCTAAATCATAACTATATAAAGCCATTTAATATTAAAATAGCAATTCATATTTTATAATAGCCTAACTTTTAGCACATAAATGCATTAATCAAAGATCACCTTCATGGAAAAATCTGCTAGTCCACACTCTCTTACAACAAAAACTGAATTCTGACCTAAATTCCACAGCAATAGACTTTAATTGGTTATCAACTGTTCTTGAACAACTTATTTGCTTCCCACCAACTTCTATCTCACTTTCATCTCAATAAGAACTTTATCAAGAATGGTTTAATTACTCATCTTACTAATGTTATCAATAAATGTTTTATTAAAAACATAAAAAAAAAAGATGATTAATCATATTTGAAAACAGAAAGAGAAAACATAAGAGAATGTTACTTATTTAGCAACACAAATTTATTTCAGAATACTGCATATGTGTAAATGAAAATTGGTTAAAATTCCTTGTAAAGCTGCTAACTTTTATGAACTGATTTACTTCCTTTTTTTTTTTCAAAAATTAATTTCATAAATAGTTAACAAAAACCCTTTATTTCTTTTCTTTTATGTACAGTAATTTTTATTTGAGATAAAATGTGAAGAAAATCACATGTATACTATTCTAATAAAACTTAACCATTTATTTCTTGAGGGTTTAGAAATAAAAATGCCATTATTATCATCATATTTTATGATTGTAAGTATCGATACATTATAATCTAAAAATAGATGCAAATTGAGATAAAATAATGCCTAAAATAATAACAATACATAAGCAAGGGGCTAAACTTAGAAAGAGTTTTACCACAATAGTATATACTACAATACAAAAACCATATGAGTAAGAACAACAATAATTATTATCAATATATAATATTTAATAAATTTTTAAGAGGTGAAAAACTCTCATACTCACTCATACAAATTGCCGAAACCACACATCATAAAATGGATATGTTATATTAAATGCTTTTTTACAACACTGCCCCCTGTTACAACATAAGTAATAACCATCATCAGCATCTCATTGCTATGATGCTATCTATATATCAAGTTTTTGGATAAAGTGTAATAGGTTTCTTGTATTTTGTACCACATTGCCTATTAAAATAAATGTCTTTTGCAAAACATTGTTTTTTACTATTCATTATGTAATATTAAAATCTCAGGATTCATTAATTAAATATTTATAGTATTAAAAAATTGACTTTTTTTTCGTTTAAAGATTATTAGAAAATGAATAGAATCCTAGTAGAAATATGAGAATACTCTTACCCATAATATAATGGCTAACTAATAATAATAATAATAATAATAATAATAATAATAATAATAATAATAATAATAATAATAATAATAATAATAATAATAATAATAATAATAATAATAATAATAATAATAATAATAATAATAATAATAATAATAATAATAATAATAATAATAATAATAATAATAATAATAATAATAATAATAATAATAATAATAATAATAATAATAATAATAATAATAATAATACTGCAACACTCGAGGACATGTTCACTAAGCTTAACTCAACCCCCACACCCCAGGACCAAAAAAAAAACCAAAAAACAAAAAAAAAAAAAAACCATGCCTCTGGTGCCCAGGTTTTCTTGAATAACCCTCGCCCCCAGCAACATATTCAATAAAACTAGAACTGTTAAGAAAAGGAGACAGCTCCTAGCTCACAGATATATTTGCAGCCACATGGTCACACTTGAAACAGAGATCCAGTCTATGAAATATAAAGACCAATAAGATAGATGATGACATTTTCAACATCAGCATTTTTTCCAACTTTAAAAAAAAAAAATGAAGCTAAATGAATGAGAAGACAAATTAAAAACAAAAAGAAAAAAAAAGGATGAGAAAAGATAAAGACTTATATGAAAGTTGTAATTTGTTTTTATTTGTAAAAATCATATATGATCTGTATTTTAGACTATGTTTGTTAACATAATAATAATAATAATAATAATAATAATAATAATAATAATAATAATAATAATAATAATAATAATAATAATAATAATAAATTTAAAACAAAGTATTTTAATTAAAATAGCATAAAAAACACTTTGTTCACAATAAAAGAAAAATATCAGGATTGCATTCAGATATAATGAGTAGGCAAGAGATTTTAGGGCCACTCAGGATGTCCTACTAATATCATCTACTAAATTTTTTTTATGAATTTAAGATAACTAATATGAGTATTTAATCAAATATAATCTTCTGAATAAAGCAAATAATAATTTTGTCACAAAATCACCTTCTGGTTATAAATGCATTTGATTAAAGTGATCTTTCAAAATTAAGAAAATGAATAAATAATTTATTTTTAGATGCTACCTTAACATCTATAGATTATTTGACAAAGTGATTATTATATTCACTTTTGTGTTCATGTATTCTTAATGACTGACATAAATAATATAATTGTTAATAGATTTTTGTAATGTCACGATATCTGGATAATATATGTTAATGATGATGTAAATACTGTAAAACATACTTACTAAAAACAACATTTATGTTTCACATTTTTTCACAATAAAGACAAGTGAATAAAAGTGTTGAAAATCTACAATATTTCAAAGCATGCTATTCAGACACTATAATAAAAAATGTACTGCATAGGAGAAATACTTTTTAAAGTTTATGGATAATAATAATAATAAATTTGCAGATTCAATAATAATTCACTACTATTAACTTTGTCTGACTAATGAAAAACTTTTCTTAATATTAACATTATCACAAGATGTTGTAGTTCTTCAACACTATTCATACTATTATGTTGCCCCCCCCCCCCCCAAGGATTATATTTACACATTAAGCACTATTTACAAATGCAGTGATGAAATAAATGCTAAAAGTAATGTATATTACTTATTGAGGCCCAAAATTGCAATCTTAATTTCTAAATAAATATTTATCAGTTTTGTGCCCTGCGATATTGGACAAGTACATCAAAAACAGACCTACACATCAAAATCAACCATAACATATACTCAGAGTCTTCAAGAGTGCAACAGAAGAAAAAATGTCATTCCTTGGAACAAACCAGTGATATCAATAAGAAAAAAATAGTCATGGATGTATACCACACATGGCTTCATACAAGATACACATATTGTAATACATATGACAGTTAAAAATAAGTAAGGCAATGAATGTAAATAATGAAATGACCTCAAAAGAAAACACTTATATTTTGAGTGCAAAAATTATCCTAGGAATTTGTCTCTGAATATAAGGAAAATGAGAATGAACCATTAAAATATATTATAAACAATAATATCTGCATTAAATAAAGCATTTATGCTTAATCTTTTCATCATATTTGCTGAAGATTTTCATATGTGACTTTAATTTACTCTCAAACCACTAAATTTTATGTATTTTGCCAATTTTAGTTATATTATTAAGGAAAATGTATTTTGTGATGCTGAAAATGTATGTTCTAGAGTATTTTTTACATATTTATTATTCTTTTCCATAAAATATGAGTAAAACTAGACTTATTTTAGAAGAATAATCCAGATTTTAGTAAACATTTTTTATTTTTACAGGAAAGCAAATGGATAATAAAATCATTGACATAGGCTGCATTTTGAAATAGGTTAAAAAAAGTACATTTTATTTTGTCTGGTATAGATTATTTTTATTAATTATAAATAGAAATTTATTTTTGAAAAAACTTTTATTTATCTTAACAATCTGATAAATTATTAATTTGTGTTTTAAAACTAAAAAAAGTATATTTAAAAAAACAAATATATTTTACAGCTGATTTTGTAATTAATTAATCAAAAGTTTAGAACTTTAATTCACTCAGTCAATAAAAATATTTAAACACCAAATGATCTATGGAAGGAAACATGAAATATATTACATACAGAATATACTATAGTATGAGGGAGAGACTGCTGCAATTTTTTTATAAAATTAGTGCTTGAAAAATAAATATCCACAACAGAGACACAAGTACAATCTCTTGGAAAAATATAATGAAATAAACATCCACAAGACAGAGACACACCCAATGGCAAGATAAACACACACAATAAATAACTACAAGTGAGAAACAAAGTGATTATCTCTTAAAAAATATAAGGATGAGTTAAGCGTATACAATAAAACAAGGGACAACTTAATGTTACAATATCCTAAACAAATATAATAATTAACTAATGTATAAAACTGATAATAAAAATTATTTTCCAAATCTGGTCTAATAAAAACAGCACCTGAACTAAGAAGCAAGAATATACAACATATTTACTGGTTTTGCATAAACTCATACATTAAATTACTCATAAAAGGGAACAAATACCACTTTAAAATTAAATAGTATCACAAAATAATAATTATTCTGCAAACTTCTGGATATTGCATACAAATAATGCATAAAATACATCAGTCAAAAATGCATAATATAAATAAAGTAAAATACATCATAAATTACAATAGCATAAAATTAGTGCCAGTTTACCAAAATACATAATTAAGTCTTTCATTCCTAGAGGATATACTATTTGACAAGATAGTGTCTTCACAATTACCATCCTGCAAAAACAAAAAAAAATTTTTTTTGCTGAAAACCCCCATCAAATTTTAAAATTAATAAGTATGATATTCAGATACATGGAATTATATTTACTAATTATATATTATGCAAATATATTTAATATCAACAAATCAGATTATGTGAACTTCAACTATTCATATTTTTATTACTGTTGGTTGGAGTCTGCAATCCAGACCAAACACATCAGCTTTACTGCTAGGAGTTTCATAAAACTGAGCATTAGAAGGAATAGATTAGAATCATGATTTATGAACTTAAGATCCGAGTCCACCATTCTATCTCTGCCATAACTCCCAAGGGTATTTTATAAAATAATCTTGAATTATAAAACCATCAAAACATCACATGAACACCATTTCTACTGTTTGGAGAGATTGGTAATCTTAAATGATGGTATAATTTATTTTCAAATTATACTTAATGCATTTAGATATTTTAATCATTTTGAAATCTTCAGAATATATAGATGTTTTATATTTCTAAAAAGCCATGTGAGCAATTATTATATAAAATACTTTTTTCCATGGAGTGTAGGAAATGTGAGTTGATTTACATATTTTCCTACTTACCAGTCATTCTCACATGCATGCAGTGCATCCTGTTTTTATTGAAAATGTTCAAGTGACTATTGGCATAAGATTTTCTTGCTATTATGACAATGGTAACTTAATAGAGTGGAGGAACTACTAGGGCATTAGAGAATGATTTTGTTCTTTAGGTGAGAAATATTCTCTAAAATTGAATGAAACTTTGGATAATTAATGGCATGAAAATATAAAAGCAATAAAAAACCATTGCATTATAGATCTTCAGATATCCCATAAAAACAACTATAAAGTAATGAAAAGATATAATAGTTATTTTATTTATCATGAAATTTATTTGCAAGGATCTAGCATGAGTGGAAAAGGTGAGGCCACTCAGGACATCAGCCTCAAATTCATCATTAATAAAATAATAAATTTTATAATAAGTAGTTGGAATGTTAGAACATTAGGGAAATTAGTGAGTTAGAGGAAGTTAAGAAATAAATGATAAAATATAAAGTGGATATTTCAGTTGTGTATAAACTGGATGATATAAAGTGGATATTTCAGTTGTGTATAAACTGGATGATTTGGTAATGATTATTTTAAATCAGAATTATTCAAAAAAAGTATAGTGGATATGATAAGCTTAGAAGGAATGGTATTGTTCTGGTATTAAGACATAAATGGGTAAATAGAGCATTGAAACTTATTATAGAACATTCACAAAATTGGATTCAATTAAAAAAGAAATAATGTTACCGTTAAAAGCTATAATCAATATAAAATTGTTTAAAAATTAATTGCAACATATTGCAGAATTGAGAATGCCAAATAGGTGAATACGATAAATAAAGAAATCAAAAACAATATTAAATTTTGAAAGGTTAAAAAGGTGTATGAAAAAAATTAAATTGTTGGACTATCAATATTTAGTAATACTGTTACCAATAAGGAAGAAAAAATTCATTATGAAAACAAGAAAGTGTGTGAATATTGGGAAAAAAAAATATTGCAAATACATTTAAAGAAGAATTAACAATATAAATATAAGATATTATATGGAGAATAAATATATGGTTGATAAGGATAAAAAAAAAACTACAATATTGAAAGAAAAAATTGGTCTTTCTAATTATTAAAATAAAAAATAAAGACATTTAATATAGATTATATTTCAATTGAGATTATAAACAACTGTAGTGGTGGTATAAAAATAAATTATTTGACATGATAATAGGATATTACGAAAACAGTATAATAATAATAATAATAATAATAATAATAATAATAATAATAATAATAATAATAATAATATTATTATTATTATTATTATTATTATTATTATTATTATTATTATTATTATTATTATTATTATTATTATTATTATTATTATTATTATTATTATTATTATTATTTTTAATACAAAATCTATTGCCTTTCCAAAAAAATGTAATATTATAAATGATTTCAAGAATTATAGA
The DNA here is from genome assembly GCA_028023455.1 of Epiperipatus broadwayi. Classification (NCBI taxonomy): domain Eukaryota; kingdom Metazoa; phylum Onychophora; class Udeonychophora; order Euonychophora; family Peripatidae; genus Epiperipatus; species Epiperipatus broadwayi. The sequence goes on along the minus strand of JAQFVV010006984.1, from coordinate 63,256 downwards.
ACATTAGCTCTAATATCTATGCCTTAAAAATTTTATTTATAATAATTAAGAATAGTATGCAGAATAAGATAGATGAGAATTTGGATAAAATTTAATATGGTTTTAGATCTGGAAAATAACTAGAGATGCAATAATGTCAATTAATAATGAAAATAAAAAGGAAGTTTTAGGTGTTTTTTTTTTTTTTTTATTGATTTGGAGGTGTGTGAAACAATGGATTGGAAATTGTTGTTTAAAATGATGAAGAATGTGAGCCTTGATTATTAAGATAGCTGGATAACTTTGAATTTATATAAACGTCAAAGTACATCTTCGTAAAGAAAAGGAGTGAAACAAAGCTACTCATTGTCATTTTATTTATTCTATTTATTTATGTAAAATAAGAATTGTAAAAAAAAAATATTGTATTAAAGAAATTAAAATTAAGAGTAAACATATTCATTGTATTCATTATGAGATGATATTGTATTATTTGTATACTCAAAAAGGAAGTGAATAATATGCTTTAGCTATTGAATATGTGTACAGTTCTTTAAATTAATAATAAATGTTAATCTGACTAGAGTGATAGTAGTAGATAGATACAATATAAGTTTGACTGATGTGCAAATAAATAACTTACATATAAAACAAGTTTAGAAAGTTTGTTTTCTGGGAGATATGATTTGTGTTTTGACAATGGTTATTTCATAGAGATTAAAGAATAATAATGTGAATAAAATATATTTTTCGAAATAAAATAAAAAACTCTAGTACTAAATAAAATATTGATACAAAAAATAAAATGACATTTATCAAAATTTTCATTTGTATTATATTGAAATATGATTGTGAGACATGGTCTTTAAAATTACAAGAAAAAACAGATTGGAAGAAATGGTAATGTAGTTTTGAAGATTAACTAGAACAAGATAAATGAAAAAGAAGACTAATGACCAAATATTAATAGAACTTGTAATAAAAATAGAATTACTCAATGAGAAATATTACATTTTTAGATAATATTGATATGTTTTTACAAAATATTTTGGAAGAAAAATTTTGGGATAGAAAATATAATCAATAAAATTGAATGTTTTTCTTATATTGATATGTTGAAGTTTTAGAACATGGTTGAAATGACAAGAAATTGCTTTTAAAAGTTGATGATTCATTTTTTTTAATAAAAGATTTTTTCGAAATATTATCTTCGTAAAGTTACAAAATTTGTTTAATAATTTTAATTTTCTGTTAATTAAATTTCCAATTAAGCAATTTATTTTTCCATTTGTACATCTTATTCTTGCATTTTTAATGTACAATATATATATATATATGATAAACAAAAATGCAAGTTAAAAAACTTGCTAACGCTTGTATTTATGTCCACAGATGGCGTTCTACCAAAAACACCAATCAAGCGTATGTTTCGTTTACATAAACGTCAGAGTAGTTAGTATTCACTATCTCTAACTATAATTCCACTTTCAGATCATGATTTCAAGCTATTTGCTATCGTCAGTGAAAGACAGGAATAAAGAAACTAGATCTAAATACAAATCCCGAGCGCTTATGAAACAATTTCTATCTCAGCTTGTAAGCGTGAATTTTTTAGACACGCATCCTTCAAACTCAGCATAGCAACCAGATAGCTATATGGGTCTGATCTCAGTTCAGCATCACCACATAGTAGACCTCTGCAATCTATCACAAGAAAGACAAAGGTACATTTATGATAAACAAAAATGCTAGTTAAAAAACTTGCTAACGCTAGTCGTTAGCAAGTTTTTTTAACTTGCATTTTTGTTTATCATAAATGTACCTTTGAGGTCTTTCTTGCAATGATATAGATTGCAGAGGCTTCTACTATGTGGTGATGCTGAACTGAGATCAGACCCATATAGCTATCTGGTTTGCTATGCTGAGTTTGAAGACATTACGTGTCTAAAAAATTCACGCTTGCAAGCTGAATAGAAATTGTTTCATAAACGCTCAAGAGTTTGTATTTAGATCTAGTTTCTTTATTCCTGTCTTTCACTGACGATAGCAAATAGCTTGAAATCATGATCTGAAAGTGGAATTATAGTTAGAGATAGTGAATACTAACTACTCTGACGTTTATGTAAACGAAACATACGCTTGATTGGTGTTTTTGGTAGAACGCCATATGTGGATATATATATATATATTGTGATGATCGCACATACTGCGGTCCACACATATAGATATTTAACATTTAAAGAATATTAAATATTGCATTTGGAATACTAAAAAGTGAGTTTAAAAAATTATAAACAAAGAAATGTTTTAATTAAGAAAAGAGACGGAATTAGAATCGAAAAGATTCTTATCTTTTACTCTTCAAAGTTAAGATTTTGTGAAATGAAAAATAAGTTAGAAATATTGAAATTGTACATTAGAAAATTAATAGTAATAAAGAAATCTAAATGAAAGACAAATTGAAATATGATGTATAAGAAAAGTAAAGTTTGAGAAGTTTAAATAAGAATAAAATAGAAATTTAAAACATGACCGAAAGATTCAGGACCTGGGTCACAAAAGTACACATTTGATGATAAAATGAAATGTGTGTATGGAGTGTGTTTAAAGAGGGGTAAAGACAGCAATAATTAATGCTTGTCAAAATAAAATAAAACAATTTTATTAAAATCTGTTTAATTAAAAAAAGAAATAAATAAATGCAATAGTGCTATGAAATGATGTAAAAACAAATCTATAAAAATGGCTGAAGGCATAGTAAGAAAAGAAAGGTGTGAATAAAAGCGAAAACAAAGGATCGAAAGGACAAAGGACTGTGGAATTTTTTAATTAAAAAGTTTCAGTATAGTGATTAGAGTTGGAGACTTCTTGTCGAGAGATTGGTGGAAACACTTCTCTGATAATAAGCAGATATAGTTAACAAGATATGATTTCTAATTTGGGTGCCTCATCTAGAATGGCTGGCTAAGGGCCGTCATGATCACTTGCCAATCCAGACTCACTGTGTTCTAATGGTTACCATCTAGATGTAACAACTGCTGATGTAGCACCTGCCGGAGAGTTTATTTTCCTTGGTCCTTGATGCCCTAAATGCGGAGGAGTTCCCACAACCAAAATCTAACTTAGGAGCAACTGTCCATGCTAAAGAAGTGGAGAAATTCCACTTGGTGGTCAGAAAGACTTCAAATTAATTCAGAGACTTAAAAATCTAAGTAAATATGTATACTACATTTTATATTTCCATGTGCACATACCTTTATTGAGACAATGTCCAAATTCTTACTTTGAATGATAAAGACATTCTTTAACTTTTTAATATATACCCGGAAATGACGATTTATAAATGTACAATCATTTATAGGGTCTTTTTGTTTTGTTTACTCATAGCATTATAGCATATAATCTGTTTTATTAAGTGTAAATGCTTTAAAAAATTCTTTTATTGTTAATTTATTCTATTAAATATATTTATTATTGATTTAAATCTGTTTTGTCTCATTCTTCACCACTCCAAAAGGTAATATAGTCTTAGGGTTTGGGGAAATAATTACTACTCATTTTGAGTACTGAATTGACATGTGAAGCTGGTGGTGCAGTATTTTGATCCCATTAAAATTAATAAATATCCAAGTGCTGTAACTCTGTTAAATCTTACAGCAGTCGAGAGACATTTGACCGGGAAAAATAACCTGGGACTATGCCCGTATAGTTACAGGTTCAGTCAAGTACGGATATAGACTCGTTTATGTCCGTATGTTCTCTCTGCTTGTGGTAGCGGAAAGTGGACAATCTTGAATTTTAAGAATTCCCCATTATATATAAATAAAAGGGAAGTTAAGCTATCAATCACTGGGTTTCTGTTACATTTTGGGGGCCAGAGTCCAGGATTTCTATTGCTGTGAATTAGTGATCACATGTTGAATTAATTTTATAAGATAATGAAAATATTTTCTAATATATATATATGTGTTTTCAAAATATATGGAATTAGCATCGTAAGTTAGATTGGTGAAAAGCAAAGATGAAGGGGATAAATTTTTTCACTTTAAAATACTTTATATATGTGTTTCAAAGTCAAATGTGTACAAAGGATAGAAAGAGGGGGGATTTAGTTTTTATTAAGAAAGTTTTGAAGTGCTTAGTGATGTATATAATCTAAGACAAGTATTCAGATAAATTGTAATGAACAAAGAATTGATTATCTAGATGTAATTGTTGTAATGAAAAATAAAGTAGTTAAGTTAAAAAGAATAAAACAGTTTCAGTAAGGTTGTAATTATAAATGTTAAATAATTAAAATAGTCACAGAACTAAGTTAAGTGAAGAAATATATATGTAGGACTCTAGGATAATCGCATATATGAGCGAAGGTGAAAAGGTATATGTGTGTGATGTAATAATAACATTATCCCAGTTAAGCTGAAAATAAAATATTTTTAATGATAAATGATAAAAATGTTCACGTATATAAATTAAATTGAAGAAAATATATGTATGGTTCTAGAATAGTCACGCATCTTAGTTAAGTTGAGGAAAATATATATGTCTGATTTTAAAAATAATCATGAGGATAACTTGATCAATAAATTACTATCATAGCCTGTACAACAAAGTATATCTGTTAAAAAAAACGAAATATATATGTATGATTTTAAAATAGTAATGTGATCAATAAAGTACAAACATAGTGTGTGTAACGAAGGAGGTGAGTACATTAAATAAATATATATGTATATGATTTGTTTTAAACAGCCGTAACCTTAAAGTGATCGCCGTAACCTTAAAGTGATCGAAAACTATAAACGTAATAATAGAAAATAAAATATTGGTGGGATTTTATGACCGTGATACGAAAGCGATAAGTAAAGTACCAAGGTATAATGTAGAATATTAAGAAATGAAAAAATAAATGTGTGGGTGAAGTGGCGATAGCCTTAATGAAATTGAATAATAAATGAATACAATTAACCCTACCCTATAGCAGGAACTCGAATTCAGTTGAAATTATAGATAAAGGTAACACACAAGAGCATTATTAATTGAAGTATAGTGAGTCAGAGTTGGATAAGTAGAGGAAATATAGGACAATCACCAAGGTGGGGCAGGCAGTCAAATGAATCTAGGGCTGGAAGATAAGTTGGTGAACCAGAGTGCAGATGTTTGCGTTGGCTAGCGGTCTAAATGCTAACTGACAGATAAAAATTAAAATAGCTAATCAAAGTAAAAAGAGTCAGTAGAAATAATTTTTTTATATAAATCTATCCAGAAGAGTTTAGTAAAATAATACTAATAAACAGAGACCAAGGGTTGAATAAATTGATATCTATGAATACAAGGTCCCAAGCTAAAATGGACCTTCAAGAAAAGGAAGTAAGAGGAGGGAATGAAGATAAGGAGATCTAAGTAAAGGATAAAATAGACTATAGTGATATCATGGATATGCTAAGGCAAATGAAGGTTGAGCAACAGCAATTTATGAAAGAATACATGGACAGAGAAGAAAGAAGGATGGAAGAAAGGTGGATATAGATATCAATGGACAGCCAGAAAAAAATTGCTGAAGCCATAGAAGAAATTAGAAATGACTTCATCCAGAAATCAGAGGCTAAGGACAAAAGAAATGGATTTTACAGAGAAGTTAAGTGGGATGAACAAAAAAGTATGGAGCCATATGCATATAATGAATTAGATAGGGACAAGAGTATAGATAGAGTCAGCAGAATTTGATTTGAGGGTAGACATAGGGTGGCCAGAAAGGGGAATAAGAAAGTTAGATAAAGAAGTGGAAGTGACAAGAGTAGAAGATAATAGGATGCTGATAAGCATTCAGGAGGATATAAGTCAGATAGTGAAGGCAGTAGAAAGGTTAGACACAAATTTTGAAAAGAGGATAAGTAGGTCAGCCAATAACAGTGCCAATACCAAAGTAAAGGGCATAGGACCAAGAACCATTGGAGAATGTACAGATATGGGCTATGGGAATTGAGTGGATTATCCAGTTGGCTTCCACCAGTTTTTAAAAATACAAGTTTTCACAGGAGATCCTGCAAAAAGCCCTAATGAGCACTTGGGAAGCCTGGAATGGTATTTCAAGTTTAGTAGGATGAATGAGGAGGCCAAGATAGTGGTCACCTGCAGTTACATGCAGAGTGAATCTCAAGTCTGGTGGAACTCACTGTTCCAGAAACCCACCACATTTGCAGGGTATCACAAAGCATTGAGGACCAGCTATTGGAGTGAGGAACTCCAAGAAGACATGCTGCATCAGATAGCACAGAAGAAATGGAGACCAGAGGAATCACTAATGACATTCTTTCATCGTTAGATGGCACAGTTGAGGACAGTGAAGCCATACCACTCTCTGAGCAGCAGATTATGAGGATAGTTAGATGTGGTTTACCTGGAGATGTGGTGCAAAGGCTGGTATGTAAAGAGTCAGTGGAACAGATGGTGGAAATGTTGACTGCCTTGTTCCACAGTAAAGACTGAATAGAGCTTCAGGAGGCATAAGGGAGTGGAAAACATTAGCAGGTGCAAGTAGAAAACCTAGGTTATGGGGAAGAGAGGTAAACATTGGAAATGGCTCTTCAGACATGTCCAAAATTAACAATTGAGGTGGAAGGACTTGCGATCAATGCACTCTTCGATTCAGGAAGTCAGATCTCTATTATGTCCCAGGAAATGTTTGGCAGGTTAAAAGACAGCTGCTCAGAACTCAGGATGCTGACATTAAAATCAGTTCAGGTACTGTTGGTGAATGGAAAAAGGGTAAAGCTAGAGTCCCAACAGATCTACATAAGCCTATAGATTGCAGGAGAAAGGTTTGACCATGTATTGGTGATCTTGGAGGGTTTGATCCATGACATTGTGTTAGATTCTGATTTTATGCACAAGGTGGGATGCATACTGAATTATAAACAGGGCTATACTGAGATAAATGGTACATGGCTAAACTTTGTGAAAAAAAAACAAGATGATGGAGGAGTTTATCCGGGAGAAACTTTTGCACAGAACGTGTTGATGGAGATAGAATGGGAAAATATAGTGGGTGAATCAACATTGATAGATAATGACCATAGGGATAGGCTGAGGAACGTTCTTGGGAGGAATAGCATGGTATTTTCAGAGGTCCTGGGGATCATTCAAGGTTATGAATATTGAATAAGACTCATGGAGGACCAGCCATATCGGGCTCGTGCTTACCTGATACCATACCAATATAAAGAAGAAGTTGAGGTGCAGATAGATATGATGCTAGAATGGGGGGTTATTTCAAAGTGTTCATCACCATTTAATAATCCTATTTTGACAGTGAAAAAAGGGAATGAATCCATCCGATTATGTTTGGATGCACGACACATGAATAAGATAACTATTCCAGACATTAATGTCCACCCCCTATAAGTGATGTACTCACAAGATTTAAAGAAAAAAGGTATTTTTGATATTCGATTTGACAGCCAGCTACTGGTAAATCAAGCTACATCCTAAAGATCGAAAATATACGGCATTTCAATATGATGGACATGTATACAACTTTAATAGGATTCCGTTTGGATTGAGAAATAGCAGGGCAGGGCCTGTCCAATGTTTGGATCAGGTATTAGATGATAAGATAAAGACTTTTATCATGATATATGTGGACGACATTGTCATTGCGTCTGAGAATATTGAGGAATATTTCAAATGTGTGGAAGGGTTCTTGGAGGAATGTAAAAGGAAAGGCATCAGGATTAAATTAAACAAAAGTCACATAATGACAAGAGAAGTCAAATTGCTGGGCCATATCATTAGTGAGAAAGGGATAGTACCAAACCCAGAGAAGATTGAAGACATCCATGAATTTCCAACTCCTCGGAACAGAAATCACATTAAATCATTTCTGGGTTTATGTAACTTCTAAAATCGGTTCTACAGAGGGTTCCCATTGGACATAGAGCCACTATTACATTTGCTGAAAAATGAAACACTATGGACATGGGAGGAACAACAAGAACAGAGCTTTCAGAGAGTAAAGGCAGGCTTCTTGGAAAGAGTTACGTTGGCATATCCAGACTTCAGCAAGACCTTTTTCATACAAACTAAAAGTAGCTGGTTCAGATTAGGAGCCACGATGTTCCAAGTACAGGAGGGGGTGAACACAGAGTCCTTTGTTTTATTAGCTGGTTGCTGAGAGGCCCGGAGCTTAATTATACTGTTACAGAGAAAGAGGGTCTCGCGGTAATATGGGCATTCAAAAAATTCCGGCAATACTTGGTTGGTTCAGATATTGTGGTATTGGTGGATCACCGCAGCCTTGAGTTCCTAAATCACAGTTTTCTGGCTAACAATAGGTTGTTGAGATGGTGCTTGTTCTTACAAGAGTTTAACTACAAAGTAGTGTATTGCTGTGGAACGGAGAACATTGTGGCTGATATTCTTAGTCGGTACTCAATAGCAATGAGCAACACATGAGATGTGATGGGGCATACATTGCGGTCACTGAGATGGATGGTGAATTCAAGATAGCAAGTGAAATGCATAATTTAAAAGAATACCAAATGAAGGATCTGGAGTGCAGACAATTGATAGAACATTTACAGCATTAATCTGTATCAGAGATAAAGGGAAACACCCTATGGAAGGACCGAAACCACTTCTGCATGAAGGGAGGACTCTTGCAACAGATGCTCAAGTGAAAGAAGCAGACAGACCATTCAATATGTCCATGAAACATATGGGCATTATGGGGGAAACAAAGTGGAGAGTTGCCTTGGACATTGGTTCTACTGTCCAGGAATGCGTGCTGACATTGCCAGTGTTATTAGAACATGTGCCACCTGCACATGAACTAAACCCCCTAATGTATCAGGAGTAGGACCATTACAGCCCTTATACACCGATCAGATGAACCATATATTAGCCATCGACTTTTGTGGTCCATTGCCAGCTTTTAATAAGAGGAGATATCTACTGTTCACATATGACCTATTCTCAAAGTTGGTGGCTGCATATCCAGTCACGCAAGCCAATGCTAAGCAAACCATTAAGGCCCTTGAACAACAAAATTTTAAGATGGTGGGAATCCCTACTTGGATCTTATCGGATCACGGCACACTATTTATGTCATGCGAGTGGAAAAAATGGATCACTAAACACAGAATAATGCATCCATTGACATTAATCCATAATCTGAAATAGATCACTAAACACAAAATAAGGCACACATTGACATTGATCCATTATCCTTAGTCGAACCCATGCAAACAGGTCATGAGAGAGCTTGGATGTCTGTTTCATGTATATATATCTGATGATCATCGTATGTGGGTGAAGGAAACCCCATGTATAGTAGACATGATCAATTGGGCAAAGAATGAGTCCACAGGCTTTGAACCCATTCGACTACATTTTGGGAAACATATCCCATACCCATTTAATGGTAGATTACCTGTAGGAAGCAAAGCAATAAATAGGAGAAGGGACATGGAGCGAGCACATAATCAGATGGAAAGGATGGGTAAAATAAGAAGGCAAAGGTTTAGGGGGTGTAAAATCAATGCAGGATAGGTGATGAGGTCATGGTGATGGTGCACCCTGTAAGTCACCCAGCACAAAATATATTTACGAAGTTCAAACCCATTTATGAAGGACCATACACGATCCAAAAGCTGTATGGGAATAATGCCTTTGTCATTGCCCAGGAAACAGAGGAAAAGGAAGTATACAATGCTCGATTGCTAAGGCTATTTTCAATAGAGAAAGACAACCACCAGATAAAACCTAAGTGCAATCACCAATGAAGGACAGATTCACAGAAACAAGATTGAAAATGGAATTGGATCATGAGTAATGGAAAATGAACTTAAGAAATTAGGAAATATTGATCATGATAATATAGAAGGATGAGCCAGTAAATGGCCAAATAGTATAAAGGACTTTACCCAAATTGAGAAAAACATATGATAGATAGTAGTGTGAGATCGTAGATAGAGGTTGAAGGTAGATATAGATATTTGTAGGTTGATCTTAGCAGTATATGGTGAGCCTTCTCTTATGCTTTCATGTGTGAATTCTGCAGTCACCAGATCTTATTAGATAAAGAAGACAGGGACAGAGATTCCCTTCTCATAATGATTCACTGGATTAAGATTTCCAGTTAGATATTTGACAAATATCGTGAGTCAATGGATTAAAATCCAATGTATGGGGGAAAAAACCCTTTTAAAATACGAGCTATCAGTAAAATATTCTGAGCTCATGGATGAGCTGGATGAAAAGATGCCAGCCTCCGAACCCACCTTGGTATAGTGACCAGAGTTGTCACTTAGAGGGTTATCATTTGTAAAATGTGAGTATGAACAGGTTTAATCAGTCACAGAGATATCTTGTGGACTCGAACCTGTATATACAAGTAGAAGGCAGAAATAAAACTCATGTAATATTTGTAGTGAGATTAAATCAGTTTAGTAATGCTGGTTGGGTCATCAGAGAAGAAAGGTAATTTGCCTGGTCGCCTCTCTAGGAATACTCTCATCACTAAGTCATATTAGGAGTGCATGGATATGAAAAGGTTCTAACAGTAGTTAGGACCATCTAGCTTTTAATGCATTAAATTAATTTTTTTAGAAAAAATTTTAAAGGAGGGGAACGGTGTAATGTGATGATCGCACATACTGCGGTCACACATATAGATATTTAACATTTAAAGAATATTAAATATTGCGTTTGGAATACTAAAAAGTGAGTTTAAAAAATTATAAACAAAGAAATGTTTTAATTAAGAAAAGAGAGGGAATTAGAATCGAAAACTTTCTTATCTTTTACCCTCCAAAGTTAAGATTTTGTGAAATGAAAAATAAGTTAGAAATATTGAAATTGTACATTAGAAAATTAATAGTAATAAAGAAATCTGAAAAGTAAGTTAGAAATATTGAAATTGTACATTAGAAAATTAATAGTAATAAAGAAATCTAAACGAAAGACAAATTGAAATATGATGTATAAGAAAAGTAAAGTTTGAAAAGTTTGAAAAGTTTAAATAAAATGAAATAGAAATTTAAAACATGACCAAAAGATAAGGACCTGGGTTACAAAAGTAAACATTTGATGATAAAATGAAATGTGTGTATGGAGTGTGTTTAATGTGGGGTAAAGACAGCAATAATTAATGCTTGTCAAAATAAAATAAAAAAAAACAATTTTATTAAAATCTGTTTAATTGAGAAAAAGAAATAAATAAATGCAATAGTGCTATGAAATTATGTAAAAACAAATGTATAGAAATGGCCAAAGGCATAGTAAAAAAATAAAGGTGTGCATAAAAGTAAAAACCAAGGATCGAAAGGACAAAGGACTGCGGAATTTTTTAATTAAAAAGTTTCAGTATAATGATTAGAGTTGGATACTTCTTGTCGAGAGGTTGGTGGAAACACTTTCCAATAATAAGCAGATATAGTTAACAACATATGATTTCTAATGTGGGTGCCTCATCTAGAATGGCTGGCTAAGGGCTGTCATGAATGCTTGCCAATCCAGACTCACTGTGCTCTAATGGTTCCTGTCTAGATGTAACAACTGCCAATGTAGTGCCTGCCGGAGAGTTCATTTTGCCTGGTCCTTGATGCCCTAAATGCAGAGGAGTTCCCACAAGCAAAATCTAACTTAGGAGTGACTGTCCCTGTTAAAGAAGTGGAAAAATTCCACATGGCGATCAGCAAGACTTCAAATCAATTCAGAGACTTAAAAACCTAGGTAAATATGTATACTACATTTTATATTTCCATGTGCACATACCTTTATTGAGACAATGGCCAAATAATTACTTTGGATGATAAAGACATTCTTTAACTTTTTAATATATACCGGAATAATGATTTATAAATGTACAATTATTTATAGAATCTTTTTGTTTTGTTTACTCGTAGCATTATAGCATATAATCTGTTTTATTGAGTGTAAATGGTTTAAAGAATTTCTTTTATTGTTAATTTATTCTATTAAATATATTTATTATTGATTTAAATCTGTTTCATCTCATTCTTCGCCACTCCAAAAGGTAATATAGTCTTAGGGTTTGGGGAAATAATTATTACTCATTTTGAGTACTGAATTAACACGTGAAGCTGGTGGTGCAGTATTTTGATCCCATTAAAATTTATAAATATCCAAACGCTGTAACTCTGTTAAATCTTACAGCAGTTGAGAGACATTTTCCCAGGAAAAAAATAACCTGGGGCTATACCCGTATAGTTACAGGTTCGGTCAAGTACAGATATAGACTCCTTTATGTCCATATGTTCTGTCTGCTTGCGGTAGCGGAAAGCGGACAATCTTGAATTTTAAGAATTCCCCATTATATATAAATAAAAGGGAAGTTAACCTTTTGATCGCTGGGTTTCCGTTACAATATATATATATATATATATATATATATATATCTTCAGTGAGGAGTTGGGACATATATATATATATATATAAATTCTCCTGAATTGAATATAGAATATGAATCATAATCAATTAAATAGACAACTATATATTTAAATCATAAATTTATTTACATCTAATTGACTTTCAATCAAAATTAAATATTGTGGAGATGTTACATTAATTGAAAAATCTCACGTGATTACATAACATCTTAGCACACTCTTTACTGACCAATCCCAACTCTAAAAAATGTTTTCATACTTTCCAATTTTTATTTAATGCCCATTTTCCTCCAACTTTATTGAACCTTGTGCTAAATTCATACATTTCTCTTTATTTTCTTATATATGCATTGTCTCATGCACTTTTCTTTCTTTATAATTTCTATAATATTTGATCACCTCAATGCTTTCTTTACATTTTATATCATGCCCTCTTTCTAAAAAATGGCAAAATAGTCCTGATTTAATATCTCTCCTATTTATTGCTCCGTCATGCTTTTTACATCTTTTTTTATACCATCATACTTCCCTTAACATAATTTTATATACTATTTCTATTTTATCACTCCTATCATTTCTCATTTTTGCATTAATCACTAATATTTCAATGATTTACTATTTTTTCATCCTATATCTATATTCTCATTCATTTTTTTCTTTCCTATTATTCAGAATTTTATATAATTCCTTTCAATATGGAATAAAAATTGATATATTATTCTTTCTTTCATTTTTATTACAAACAGTATTATATCCTTTTCTATCCCTCTATATATATTTTTTTAATCCTACCATTATATCCATATTTAATATATTCATATTATATATATTGAACAGGGTGGTAGAAAGGTCACTCTGATTATCTAAATTTAAAAAAATCTCAATCTACTCTGGTTGTTTTTCACTATTATCACAACACACTAACCCTTCAAGCAGACAAATCACATACAGAAGGTGAATAAGATCAAGGGCACCTATAACCAGATTGAGGCTATACAAAGTATAATCTGTGGCCATATTTCCAGACTCTAGAATTTCACAGCTGTTAACTTCAAATTCCGGCCATTCAAAGCATTTTTATTTGTTTTGAGGTAAAACCTCAGGCACTAATCATAAGTTTTAATTAACATGCCTGGAAACAATTTAGCACTTGATCAATCCCTAGCTTGTTCACACTTTATCTCAGGATCAACATATTTAGTTAATACGTAACTTAACTCTACATTAAATTACTGGTGATCCAGTGACAAGAGAGAAAGAGAAAATGATAAAATAACAATTAAAGCAAACATTAATATTCAATTATTTATGCACACATATATTTAATATAATATAAAACAACATAATAAATTTTGCCTAAGAAAAATTGAATGACTTTTTAGGCTATATTTATAATAGTCCCTTAATTAAAGTTTATTTTATTGAAAATTAAGTGTATACATAGCTATTTAAAAGTATCTTTATGTAAGTTTTTATGATTGGCAGTTTCCAACCATTGGCTTTTTTGGTGTTGATTAATGGTTACAGGGCCTTTTTCCATTCTTTGTGTTGATAATGGGAGAGAGAACTTGCAGTAGTGTTTATTTGCAATCTAAGCATTGTTTTGGGCATTGGCTCAGACAAAAATAGTTGATTGCTGAAGAATTGTGGTAGGAAGCCCTGTTGGAAACATCCATGGCTTATGTGGCCTCTCCATTAATGTTGGCCCCAGCAGTAATGTTGGATTACTACTGCATTTACAATTTTTAAATAGTCTTCATTCTTTAGAAAGAACCCAAACTTTAGACTAATAACAAATTGACAACTGAAATAACTTGATCACAAAATTCAGACCAGACTGAATAACAATAGAGAGAGAGTGACTTTATATACTTTTTTCTGGCCAATTGTTTTAAATTCTGGTCATTATTTCTAAATTTTGATCTTAATTTAAACTCTGTCTTTTAATTAATTTTACATTTCTTGTTATCTTAATCCTTGTTCAGATTCATCTAAATGATAAGATAGTTTACAGTTTTTTTAATTAATACAATTTAATTAGTAATCTTATAAAATAATTAATTACATTTTTGAAAGTTTTACATTTTATTTTTACAGACTAATTTTTAGTCTGATTTCACATTTGCTTATTTTATTTATTATAAAAGTTGTCTCTATAAAGAGAAAGAAAAAAGGTTTTATTTTTTTTTCTAATTCAATTTTAGACTTCTCCATTCCTCCCTTTTGCTAAGATGTTTTATTCTAAAAGAAAAATATGATGCAGCTTCTGCTTTTGCAAAATTTCATTTTAAAAATCTCAAAAACTAATCATAATTAAAAAAAAAATTATGAAACATGTAATGCTATTCACTAGAGGTACATTATATATATATATATATATATATATATATATATATATATATATATATATATATATATATATATATATAATATATTTTGCGGGTTCATCCTGTGATGGCTTGTGTAACCAAGTCGAAACGTCAGTATATTAATATTAAAAGTTTTTAACACGGATGAACCCACACAATATGTATTTTATATATTTAACCCATGCAAATCTTCGTTTTAACATATATATATATATATATAATATAACTTCGTTTTAACATATATATATATATATAAGATTAAAAAAAATCTGACTTTTTGGATAACATTATGCAATAATTAAAATAAAATAAAATATCTATACAGTCATATTATATATGAAATATATAATATAACCAAAATCTCTTGAAATATACTTTTGAAAAAACTTTCTAACTATAAAACAAAAACAAGAGATTCTCAAGATTTTGTGATCAACAAGAGAAAAATACAGGCAGTTGCAACTAATGTTCTATGTATAAGTATATTTACCAAAATAAATTGCAATGCACATGTGTTTTATTTCCACATAAAAGAAATAATAATACTATTTCATCTTTTAATAATATATAAATGTTAAATTAATAAATTTCACAGTATATTTCTGTGTGTGTGTGTGATATTACACTTAATAAATTTCAAGTATGTATTTTCTAATATAATATTTCTTACTCAAAGAACTAATTAAGTATAAATTAATCTGTGTTTAAACAAGGGCTAGCAACTTTAAAAATTAAAGTGTTTGCTAACTATTTACCTCAGGGTTATGAATCAATTGTAATCAATTATAATAATATTAAAAATAAATATATAGCTGTAAAGCTTATTCATTAATTTAGAGTATAATAGATGTAAAAGGAAATTTTATGTAGATCATCTTACCTTATATTTTTGTATTTCAAATAGCATTAATAACAATCATGATATATCCAAAGCAAATAGATTTATGTCTAATATGATATTTTAATATGTGACTATTAATTTGTAAATATGCAATTATCAATATATATTTTTAATAATGACAAAATAGAGTGTTAAATTAACAACTGTTTTATTATAAAATATAAAATAAATTATAAACATATAATAACACAGTCAATTATAAATTTTTTATAAAATACCAATAAATATTAATATTTGTTCTGTATGTCTTATCTAAGTTTGGAATATGAATGTGTATAATCATGCAGTATACTCTATTGGAGTAAGGTTTATATTATTTAAACAAATCCCCAGTTTAATTCCTGGAAAATATTAATGATAATCATAACAATAAATGTTTTATGCTGTTCTTAATTAGTTTCCAATAAGTAATCAACCTCACTTAATAGCACTGAATAAGTCTTTCATTTTTTTTTAAAAACAAGTTACATTATTTTCCTAATATTCCTAAATGATATTTAAAATGTATGGCTTATTTATTATACCTTAATATTCTTTACTGGATTCATCTGAAGGTGTATTCACTAGGAGTAAAATTCTACTGTCACAATATAATTCATATAATTAGAATGTCCTATTGCATAATTTAACATTTTAAAAAATGAATCCAATATTATCTAACTAAAGATGATTATTTCCTTATGTATTTGAGGTTGACATTTAAGGACAAATAGAAAATATAATAAATTCAATATAACATTTATATCGTTTAGTGAGCTAATGTCTGGATTAACTCATAATTCCTATTATACTTTGGTGTTTCTTTATTTTTATACAAAAATTTAGAAGAGCCAAGATTATAAAATAAGCAAATCACAGATACTATCTGTCTTTGAATTAACAACACAATTTTATTCCAGATGCAATTCAAAATGAATAGAAATAATAATAATTTCAAACTTTTCAAACACTTTATTTTGGTCTGGTTTAAAATACATTTACAAGTATTTATTTAAAACAAATAACCTATAAAACCTGCAAGTTCTCATATATTTCTTTTAATTAATTTGAAATTGATCTTTTAATTAAACTATACTATTAAATAAATACTTTTTAAATTAAAAAAAGAAGAAATCAATTTTGCTAGTGCTACATTTATAAACTGACCAAATCTAAATACATACACTTTCATGGAGACACATACATAAAATATAAGAATTATTTGTTCTACACCTTAAATAAATGTAATGTAAAATGTAATTACTTTTAAAATATTCTGTGTTGGAATATCAGACTTATTATTCAATCCAACATCACTTTATAAAATATTTGTTTGTGTGTGTGTGTGTGTACTATATTTGTCTATACAATTTGATGACATTTTCCCTTAATAATAATAATGACAAAATACAAACACATTTTTATATAAACATTGATTACAAAATCTGCTTGGGAAAACATTTTCAAATCTTTCTTAAAATTATATTTTCTCTTAAGCATTAATCTGAGAGACATTTGGACTTGATTTTGACTATATTATATGCTATTTAATTAATAATAGTGGTTATTATATTTGCTTAAACATAAAAACAAAACCAATAACTTTTTTATAGTTTTTGAATTGTAGTAGACAATTATGTAGTGACAGTACAATACAGTAAACATGAGGGTCAGATTTCCTAATGTGTGCGTGTGTTTATTGTTAATATTAGCATTACATTAACATTATAAAACTAATTACACTTGCCATCATTTGAATCAAAAGTTAGTAAAAGCTCTCTATTACACAGCAATTCAAGCTATATTCATATTAAATACTAACTTTAAAAATGAGGAAAAATATACATAGATATATCCTAGCAACATTTGTTTTTAATATTTCCATTGAAAATCTTTACTTTTATATATTTAGCTAGACAGTTTTTATTAAGTACAAATTAATGTATTTTTTTTTTTTAGCAATTATGATGAATATGTCATTCGTGATTGTATAAAAATAGTTTAAACAATATTTCAATAATTTACTTGCAAAATGACAAAAGCCCTAGGCTTGATAGTATGGAGGAAGGGGTAATATTTTTCTTGTTATGTTTTTGTAATATATATATATATATTTATATATATATATATATATATATATATATATATATATATATATATATATATATAATGTGAATAATAACTAAATATATGCTTAAATTTTAAATAAACGTTTTAAAATTATTTTTTATACTCTCAAAACCTTCAAACTTATTCAAGGACATATAAGTTGATGAGCTCTGAATTTAATTAGAAAACAATTATTATTCTAACATTATAAAAAAAAAATTCGATTTTATAATAAAAGATAATGACCTTGGAGTTTAGATGATTTCAAACCAATTGTGATCACACTTTTCTCTGCTACCTCCCTTAAGATATATATATAAGAAGTTGGATTAATTAACGTTATGTTGATAAAGATATTAATTATAGCTTAAATCATTTTGTATTTAACAAAATTTAGTAAAAAAAAAAAAGTTATTTTCTTTTTCTAAGATATAAAATGTTAACTTAAATTTTAACAATTTAAGCATCAATAGATTAATTAACTCATTTTTGAAACACTGAATAATAATAAAAAAATCAATACATTTAAGTTAATTAAAAGCTCTTCTTATAATTTAAAAGCCATAGAAAAGTGAAAGATAAGATAGAAACTTACAGTTCGCTTCCACTTTTTAATGATCTTTACAAATGTCAAACTTTATTTTTGTATTTCAAAATTCTCTAGAAATACTAGTTACAGTTATCTATATATCAACCAATACTTTAAATATAAAATTATTTTTTGTTTATTTCAAATATAGCACATTATATGTTAACAATTATTTTTTTATCGATAAATGCCGATTTAACACCATATTCAATAAAGCTGAATTTTGTTCCATTTCTTAGACTGATTAGCCATAATAAATCTGCAGGACATATTATACAATAATACAAAATGTACATATACCATATTGAAATATGAACTTTTTTTTCTACAAAACACGCTTTTTCATACCTACACTTTATGCAATATATAAGGGGTTTGAACAGACTTTCACATGACCCTCAACCATCCATACAATCTCATACCACTGATACACTTGAACATAACTGAGCTTTGATTGTATATATGTGTGGAGATGATAATCTAGACCAACTGATGAATGCTGGTTTAGCACAAAATACTATATTTGTGATTATTTATTGTTTCGACATGTGTGCAATCAAGTGTATCAGCGATATGAGAAAGCTATGGATGGTTGACAGTCATGTGGATGTTTTTTCAAACCCCCTATATATTATATACCATTTGTAAAAACTTATTACCTTTTTTTTTTTTTTTCTGTCTAACTACATATTCTATAAAATGTATACATTTATTAATTTATTTTGAACGAATATGTTATTAACAATTTATTGATGTTTAGAAACAGGAAGATCAAACAAACTTTTGTTGTTGATTTTTTAAAAGAAAATGGATTTTCCCCATTAAAATAATTGGCACTATTATTATTATTTTTTTGCTAATTTATCAAAAAGTGTGAAAACAGAATATAAGGCAGAGTCTATAGCTAAGTTGTTATGAAGATTTAAGATCTATTTAGTACTAGTGAACAGTTTGCATTAAAATTGTTTTTCTTAGTAATAACTAGGTCTATTTTATTATTGCTTGGGTTTTTCATTAGATTCATAACGTTCAGAACACTCTAAAATTTACAGTATTGTAATATTGCATTAATATTAATAAAATACTTATTTTTCATTGGAAAATTTAATGCTAATTTTGTTGCTCCAAGAAATTATGACCCTTATGCTATTGAAAATAATAATAAATCTATAAATTTAATAAATAGTTGTTATTGAATTTTTGTATAGCTCAAGTTATTTATCATTGATGCTTTATTTAGACAAAAGAAATTCTAGTAAAAGAAGTTGGATGGATTAGATAATTAACATAATGATCACTTATTAATTATGTAATAATTAGGAAATAAAACGTATTATTATAAGAATATTTACAAATGCATATTGATGATTATATCAAAGATTAGTTTCTAAAAATAGGTTCCATCCCAAATACAATCTTAAAAAAAAAGATGTTTGTTATTTAGAAAAAAAACTGTTATTTTAATTATGTTTCAATAATTAAGATGCACAAAAATTACCAGTATAATTTGTTGGGATGTAAATGTTTTATGAATATTAAGTATGTTTTCTTATAGTTTTAGGAGAGCAATAAATTATATTTACTTCCTTGAAAATGATTATTTTATTAATGACTTAATTAAAAGAAAACAAATGGCTTGCACTATATGTCTGAATAATGAAATAAATTTGAAATTTATAATCAATTCAAGTTATTGAAAGGAATACTCCTAACTTTACAAAAAAAAAAAAAAAAAAACTTAAAACATTCTTATGGATTAATTTTTTTTAAAAGTCATTATTTGATGTCATTAGTTTAGATATTTTTAATGTATTATTAAAAGTAACAAAAAAGCTTTAAGAATATTAAAATTGTAATAAATTATTGAGGAAAATATTTTACAAGATAACTGATATTTTAAACAGATAGATAAAGAATGATAATAATTATATTATAAGTGGAATAGCAATTAATTATTTAAGAAATACACATTTTTCAATTTCCTTTTCTTTGTTACATTAGTTATGCTACATTTGATATAAATATGAACTATCAATCACTTATGTATCTATTTTTATTTAATATTTTAACTTATTTTTATATTTTTGTTAGTAGTTTTAGCTATAAAATAGTATTTTTCAAAGCATATATTTTGTTGATGAAATGTTTTTGTTAATAATCTATAAATTTTGAACTATGTTTTAATAACAAGATATAAACTCTGAAGAAGACTGTTATATGGTCTAATCTGCTAAAATAAATATAAAGACAAATAATAAAACCATGAAAATAAGTATATAAATGCAATGCTTTTTATTTATTAATAAATATATGACAAAATTTAATAATTTTGTTCTAGGAATTTTAATTTTATTAGATGAAAACAGTTTATATTTTAGTATTAAAATAATTGAAAGTTTTGATACAATTTATGAAAAAGTTATGATAGCAAAAAAAAATATATTGGAATTTTTAAAAAATTCAACTGGTTTTAAAAATAGTTATATTTCTTCAAGCAAAGAGAATACAAAATTTGTAGTAGGATTGCATGTATTTATTATCCATAAATATTTATGGAACACTCACACTCCAATATATTATTGTACATCAATGCCAAGTCATTTAGCATGATAAAAAATAATCTCTCCTTTCATGTTTCAATAATATACTTTATTGTACAAAAATAGATTACATGAATTTGTTGTTTACCAAAAATTACATTGTTGAAAATACATGGTTTAAAACTATATAGCTTTGAAACAAACAGAAAAAAATTGTTAAAAAAAGGATATGTAAAACAAACAACAACAACAAAAATAAATTGTTCTTGTTACAGAAAAGTCATAATTTTTTTTTTTTTTGAGGTTATGTTTTGTCTCAGGTTTTTAATAGTGACCAAGTAGCAGCAGATATATCTGGGTGTGCAATTTTGCCATCTCTCACTTTCAGTTGTTTGAGCTTATTAGAGAATGTGGCTGGGTGCTTTGTGATATAGTCTCCAAGGCAGAAAGTATATCTAGTGCACCAGAAACTATATAAACAAAAAGTTGCTGCATGAACTGCTGGTATTGAGCCTTTACTGAGTGTCTCTATTAGGTTATCAAGTGTGATGTTATTTTGTCTATATGTGTTAATCATAATTCCTCAGGTATTTGTTAGAGCTGTGCAGGTGTGAAATAGGTGCTGTTGTGTTTCTTCTTTTCTGAGGCACAAGAAACAAACAGCATCAATTTTGTTGTAAAACCTGCAGTATTTAAGAAAATAGGAGGTAGGTAGAGCATGAAGATTTACCTTTAAAAGAAAGTTGAAAAATTTGGGTTCCATTGACCATTTTTAAATCACTGCATCAAATGACTATTGTTCATATTTAGCATGGGTGAGTGAGGATCTGTGGTTATGTCTGGGTATAGTATATTATAAATAGTCCAATAGGTGTATCTACCAACATCCAAAAAAGACACCTGATCATAAATGCTCCTTTTATCAGTCAAATTAAATTGGCATTGGTATGTAAAAGGTTTATATTTGCATGTTTATTTTTTTTTTAACAAATAAATCGATTTGGGACTGAAAAATAAAAGGGTTTGTATTTGAAAGTTTATTTGAAAATGGATTTTTAAAATATGCTTACAATTTATCTTAATAATGTATTCAGATATGATTATTGCATGATTGTTTTATGAAATATTTATATTCATAAATGGTACATATTTGATCATCAGTAAAAGTTATTTATATGCAATTAAAATTATTAGAATTATTTATTTATTCAACAGACTATTTTCACTTTTAGGTAATTGATTATTTTCTGTTTTCAAAAAATGTTTGTGTTAATGTTGAAAGTTATAGATGTTATGAAAATTGACTTATATTATAGAGCTGCATCATTATAATCTGAAAGAAAGCATCGTTACTGTTGGCAGAAAATCTAAGGCATTTGAATAAAAACTGATATAAAATTACAACATTATTTTTAAATGTATAATAGTGGTGTTATAAAAGCTTTAGAAATTATTTTATAAAACAGAGTTATGAAGCAATATTGTTTCTGTAATTGAGTTTTTGATTTAAACTGAAAATAAAATAAATAAATAAATAGTTTGTTGCTATGGAGAACATAAAACATTCAAGCACTAGAGATAACAGAGTGCAATTGTAATTCATGGATCATTAGATCTGCATTGCACCTAATTATAAAGGAATTTATATTATTTTAAAAACAAACAAACATGCTATCTGGGTTTTGAATTTGCAACATGCTAATGATTGATTGAATCCAAAAGACAAACAACATATTTATAAATAATGTTATTATATTCTATTTTATGAGTTTATAAAGGCAAAAACAACTTTTAGCAACTTTTTGGCTTAACAGGCAGCAGCTTCCAAATGGCTACTATGTTTAACTATCTTGACACATTTTAAGTTACAAAAATAAGTTTGTATAGGAAGATGCAACATATAATACAATGTATTGTTGACGCATTTAATAAATTAAAAAATAAATTATTCATTACATTGACATAATTATTTCTAATAAATTAGTTGATATAGAGATACCATTGTCCAAATTAATTGTATAGATATTAGATATAAAAACTTTTATTGATATAACAAAATTATACATAAAATTTACTTTTTTGTAAAAGTTCATATTGACTGAATTGTTTGAAGAGTATAGTATATTTTCTAAAAGTATTTTATAAAAAAATTGAGCATTATTATTATGTAAGAAAAAGGTACCATGACCATTATAAATGTTATTTAAAAATTACTATCAATAGATGCAAAATTATTATTTCCCATGGAAAAATATAATGTAAAATAGTATAGAATAGATACCTACAATTATCTAAGAACTTGAAGTTTTTTCTAAATAAATGTTTCAATGTAAAAAAAAATTAGAAGATAACATTGGAGATATGCATTGTTCATAGATTAAAGAGCTACATTGTAATATACAGTGATGCAAAATTAATGTTTTATTTATCTAATGGTTTTTCTCTTTATTTATTTTAGTGTTTATAAACATCCTGATTGTAAGTGTTAGCTAATAAATATTCATTTTCATGATGTGCAGTTAAAATTTCATTCTACCACAAATTCTTGAAGTATGTGAAATAAGAAGTCAGAAAAAGATACATAATACACAGGAACCATTTATGTTGAATCAGCACGATTCAGTTATATAAATTTAATATTCAAACTGAATTAATTTTATATATCTTCAATAGAAATAATAATGATAATATCTAGTCTAATAAATAATTTGTAATTATCATTAATATATTTATCTTGAGTGAATGCTTTTAAAAATGGGAATGTAAAAGTTTGATATTTTCCAATCAAATTGTATTAATTTTATTATTTTTACTTCATTTTTTAAAATCCACTTTATTCATTTTTCCACCATTCTTCACGGTTTTTTAATTCTTTTAAAATATATATGTCCAAATTTTCGAACAATTTCATGTAATTTGTTTTTAAAATTATTTTTTTCTGTTTTTACAAATAATAAAAGTGTTTTAATGATTTGCATCTTTTTTTTTTACTGTCTATCTTTTTAGCTTGTCAGCATTTTTTATTATAGTTTTTTTTTTTTTTAAAAAAAAAAAAAATATATAGTCATTTCTTTGAAAAAAAAAATTACATACTTTTTAAAATATTTTACACAAGACAAAAAATATTTCACGCATTTCAATATTTTGAAAAACATATGGCTGAATAATGCACAAAACTTTTATATAGATAAAATACAAAATTATAAATAAATTTTAGCAAACAATTCAAACTCTTCAAACCTATGGTTTTTATTTTAAGTTGTTCAAACATTTCATTTATGTTATCACTATCATTAACAGTCATTCATAAACCAGGTTGAAGACTTAATAGCAGAAAAGCAAATCAAACATCGAAAATAAAGAATAAAATGTTAGAAAATGAAACTTAATTAAAATATTAAAATCTGAATGTCGGTATATATAATTAAAGAATAAAAAGGTTGTTCATATACGTCATCAGACTTAGTGCAGAGAACTGGGTGATGACATTATAAGTGATTGGTGATTCAAGTTTGATAACGTAAGAGACTGAAGACCATAAAATAAAATTGACTGAAGATAAAGGAAGAATAAAAAAATTGTTTTAATTGTTAATATTGGTAATAATTATTAGAATAATAAATTAAAATAATAACATTCATTCAGACATTTATATGCATATATATATATATATATATATATATATATAAATGTATATAATAGCGTATAATATATATATATATATATATATTATACGCTATTATTACGCCAAAACCAAAATAATAAGAACCTTGACTAGAATAGTCAATCGATTGTTAATCATTTAAAAAACTATCTTCTACTAAAAAACTCTCAAGAGAAGAGAAAATAAAAATACTTATTTAAGTATAGTCAGACCACATTTGAGATGGATGGATAAAATAAGAAAGTGTGCAGGGATAACATGGAGAAGAGAAGCTAAAGATCAAAGAAGATGGATTGTACTTGGTGTGACCTTCATTCTGCAGTGGAATGATAATGGTTGATGATGATGATGACATTTCACCCTATATCTATATTTATTTATTCATAATAAGAGTGATGAAACATTTTTTTACATTTTTGTGGTATTATAAATAAGCTTTACTGTTATGAAAAAAATATAGTAGATACATAATGAAATCTACCTCATACAATATGAATGCATATAATTTCTACATCTTTAAGGTTTTAATAGATTGGTGCTTAAAAAAGTTATTATATATTAATGTCAGCAGTTCTTTAATAGCTTAAGATACAAATATTAGTACATAGATGCAATGTGTGGATGAAATAAAAAAATCCTTTACACATTACTATGAATAGTTATCACTCTTTATCAAGTGTCATAGATACAAAAATCCAATCATATCCAAATAACTCTCACCCTGGAATGCATGTCATCCCCAAATTTCTATTAGACCATACCAATAATTTTGAACATGCTTAATCATCTCTCCAACCAAATTCACGTGATTATGCTGCTTTGCTTGGTATTGCTAGTCCCTTTTCTCAAAAAGCCCATTCACCCATCTCCATTCAGCAACCTCAGGACAATATCTATGTCTCCACTTATCATTAAAATCATTGAATTCATAATCAAAGACAAAATTTGGCTTTTAATTCTTCAAAAAATTTTAAATATCAGTTTTCCAAAAAAGGTAGCTCTATACCTGATGTCCTGATCTTATTCAAAATGCTCACAGACAAAGTTAGACAGGCCAAAAAACCTGGATCAGTAGCTATTCAACTTGATATAGAAGCAGCATTTGATTCAATTTCAATTTTTAAATTCCTTGAAGTGATTGGAGGTCATAACATCCCTACACCTCTAATATATATCCTAGCAAACCTTCACAATACCTATTGCACTTAATGGCAAAATGTCCAAATTAAATCCCTCTCACTACCATTCCACAAGGCTCCCTCTTTACCTCACTCCTTTTCATCCCCTATATCAATCCTTTATTTACAAAAATTGAAGCAAAACTTCCAGAAATATACATAGCAGACCTGAAACAACAAATAAACCATGTATCCTACTAGGACAATATAGTTATATTCCTACCCTCTAAGAGGTTACTTCCAAAGATTACAAACTATTCTAAATAACTACTCATTGACTCATTCACTCCAGTTCAACCCAAAAAAACCAATATGGAACATTTTCACTGGTCAGCCAAATGTATCACTAACCAAAACCTCACCACATATTTTTTTTTTGGAATTCCCTTTCATCTCTCACTTAATGCTACAAGAAGCATGATACAAAACCAGTTACTTCCAGCAATAGAAAAAATAATAAATTCATTGTCCAAAGCTTATCTTTCCATACATAGTAAAATTACTCTTATCAACATGTTAGTCTTTCCAAAACTTAATTACTATGCACCAGTCATAAAATTCATGAACACTTTATAAAAAAAATAACTCATTGTCTATGAAGCTAATCTGGAATAAAAAGGCTACCTCCATTAGTATCAACAGCCTTTAAAAACACACTAAATACAATGACTCATTTTTACACTTAATTACAACCATCTATTACTAAAAATCCCATAACATGCTGAGGAAATTATCCACTAATTTTCCTATTTATCAATCCTTCATAAAAGTATCACCCACAGATACCCCTCCACCTATCAAAACAAATTTATTAAGCAATTTAGCAAATTTATTAAAAACATATTAGACTACAAGATGAGTTTACATCAAAAATTAAGCAGTGGGAAGCACATCATGCCTTCAAAAATCTTAATTCTCTATAGACTACAAGAACTATCTTTAACATCACCAATAAATTACTAATCTCAAAATTTAAATTTTGGTATCTAGAGTCAAAATACCTCAACTTTATTATCAAAATCAACCTAAATGCCATACCAACCAATTCTTTCCTTTCAAACAAAATGAAATATGACAATATTGAATCTGTTTGCTCACTCAAGATGCAACCTTGGATCATTTCATCCATACTTACTTTGCTGTGTGGATCTACAGAGACCTAATTACAATTACTCACAGTTCAAAAACCACACTGCAAACACTAATTCAAAACATCCCTAAAGGATACTTTACCACCATAAGACTTGCAATTTTTTTCTTGTTTACTCTGTGTTTCATAAGATGCCATTTTGTGTTCAACTGCACATTTTATAAACTCCAATCTCTGTTTATAAATAAATTGAAAAATATCAAATACAAAGACTTAACATATTGATATTGTAGCAACCACATGGAGCCTAATAAAATTCCCAATACTTCTAAAAATCAAGACCAATATACCATCATTTTATATTAGTTCATCAAAATGAACTCACAAAATATTAGGCCACTAAATTTTGGATCTATTCCTACTCCTGCCTAATCAGCTTTTAAGTGATTGTTACTGAACAATATCCCTCACAATAACTTTAATAGAACTTGATGCAATCCATGTGTAAACAATGTAAACAATTAATATTCATAGTGATGTAACAATTAAAATGTTACATATGTCAATAAAATAATTTTTAAAACTAGTAGTAGTAGTAGTAGTAGTAGTAGTAGTAGTAGTCATAGTAATAGTAGCATCAGCAGTAGTAGTAGCAGCAGTAGCAGTAGTAGTAGTAGAGAGAGAGTAGTAGTAGTAGTAGTAGTAGCAGCAGTAGTAGTAGTAGTAGTAGTAGTAGTAGTAGTAGTAGTAAAAACAACAATACTATATGAAAAAAATAATCTGATGACAGTTCTGAACAAAGATGAAAAAAAATAAGAAAGAAAGTAAAAATCTTGTATTAAAACATCTTATATCAAGAAAACAATAGTCCTAAACTGAAGAAACAATTATCACATCTAAACTGTAAGTAAAACATATTTAGTAAAAAAAACTAACCTAGACATAAAAATGGAAAACACAGCATCAACACAGAAAAACAATGACTCAAATGGTGCTAAAATAAGAAAAAACACCAAGTGGTTAAATAATATCAGTACCACTAGGATGTATGCAAATATAATGAAACCAAACTATAAACAAGCCAACATGAAAAAAACCTTAGCCCCAGTCAAAAATGGGATATTTAGAAAAGCAAATCAGCCAAATTTCAATGACCTAAATCACAAATATACTGATAATGTTAAACCATCATCAAAAGCCTGGACTAAAGATGAGATACAAAAAATCAATGCTAGCTTCAATAATACAATACCAAAAAAGTTGCTTTACACCTTTAAAAAGATTTTTTGTGACAAAATCACTTTGTGGTCAAGAAAAACTTGCAAAATTGATTTACTGGCATAATTAAAAACACACATTTTGGATATAAAATATCAAAGACTTTCAAAACCTAACCCGGCTATTTGGAAAAGCAATCTGCATTAAGCCAGTATACTTAAATGACACTTCTACTGTGGTACATAGCAATAATTTCCATTTTAAAATCAAGTTAAATGAGACTGTAAACCCAGAAGATATATCCACTCAAATAGTCAATTAAGATGCCATATTAACTATCCAAATAAAAAAACTAAGACCACAATGCTTCACTTGCAGTGAACATTGAAACCTATCACTTGACTGATGCTAGGAAAAACATAAAAAAAATATCAATCAAACACAATGCAGCTCATGAAGCAAAAAGCATCAAAAATGGATGAAACACAGCACAACATCAAGAGGCAAAAATTTAATGCAAACAGAGACATCACTTAATAAAAAAGAAAATACAAAAAACACAAATTGACACTAATATCAAAGCAGAAAGAACATGGATCAAACTCCAGCTGAAGAGAACTTAGACTTATCAGTTAGAAAAAAACAAATAGAGATCAAGAGCCAAATAAAGATGAAACAGCTGAAAAAATCGAGGAGTCTGACATGAAAGCCAGATTATTAATCAAGGCAAAAAAGCTAATAATGAAAACCCAACTGGAAAAAACAAGCTTCAACAAATGATAATTCTGAAGACACCAAACCAAAATCCTTGCAAACACTAAGAAGTAAAAATAACACATCCACTGAAATAACACAACTACTAATACTACCAAACTTGCCACAAATTATACAAACACAGACCAAAAAGGAAGATCAGGGCAATTTCCCAAGAAAAACAGATGAGCCAAAAAAGTTAAAACAGAGGAGTCAATCACAACAACTATGAAAAGCAGTACCAAATAACAGACATAACTGATGAAGAACATGAACTAGATTATGAAGATGCACAAGATTGGCCAGCAATAGAAAAGCAAAACATGAACAAACACACCTACAATATACAATGTCAAGAAAAATGAAAATGTATTTTGATATAATGAACTAATTGATATTATATATGTAATAAAAGATGATTGGTAGCACATCAGTATCCCATAGTTGAAAGTGTTAGTGTACATATAAAGCTAACCAATTGGACAATTATGTACAACCCTTATGGTGTATTTACCCCTGTACATCAATCTATGTAACAAAACTAATTATGCATTTTGATGTAAAAACTTTTTAGATTAATAAAGGGTCTTTTGAAACATAATAATAATAATAATGATGATGATCATGATAATACTATTATAATCATGGTATATGTAATTGTTATCTTATTCATATGATGTTTTCTTTTAAAATCTTAATTGCATACATAAGGGAATAAAATAATAAATATATTTTTTAAAAAAAAAGTAAATTCAAGATGATTATATGATATAGTGAGTCAATATTTGACAATGTGAAACTGTATCTAAGTGATGCTTTAAGAAAAAAAATATTATCGATAATAGTAAAACTTCACATGATTGATAGTTTGTGAGAATTAAATGTTTACATAAAGGGAAGTGATGCTAGGTTGTTGCAATCTATAAAAATCTAAAAATAACTCTGAGAGTTTACCCTTATTAATGGTGAAACTAGAACTTGATTGGAAGAGGATAAAATGTTATGAATATTCAGAAAAAAATTTGTTCAGAAAGACGTCATAACGCAAAAATCTATTCGTTATTAATTAGTTAATTGAAATGTCTTATAAGGTGAAAAACATTACTTATTGCATGTTAAGTAATAGAATTTATAATAGAGTAAATTGTAATAAAATGAAATTCAGATTCTATTATTACAATATTTAATTATTTAACATAAAACTTGAAGAGATACATTTTTTAAAATTTGAAAGAAATATGTTGTTTTCAGAATATTTTGTTATATGTGGAAAATACATTTATTTAATTAAAATTTCATATACAAAAAATTAAAAGAAAATGGCAATAAAAAGTGAACTGAACCAAATTTATTTTATGAATTGATCAAGTGAATAAATTAAAAGAAAATCGATTTTAATACTATTTAGTTTAATTGCTAATTATTATGTTTATTAATAATAAAAAAATTGAATCAAAAGACAAAAATAATCTTAGTATAAATAAGGTTATCTCTCATAATCAAGAGATTGTTACTTCTTTAAAAAAATAAAACAATAATAATAATTTGTTGCATCAAAGTTACAGGAAACATTTTCTTTTCTGTATAATCTAATAGCTCAAATACACAGGCTTATATATACCTGTGTCTATATATGTAATAGACAGGGTATGAGCACAGACTTTCACATGACCCACCACTCTCCACACTATCTCATAACACTGATTCACTTGAACCCACATATGTTGAAAAGATAAATAATCACCAATATATGTATTTCATGCTAAACCAGCAATCATCAGTTGGTCCAGATTACCATCTCTACACATATATGCTACAAGTGCTCAGATATATATTAAGATAGCAGATCCTCCTACTTTAATGGACAGGCTTCAATCCACTCCACACTGCAACTCTTCAATCGTCCATCCAATTGAAAATCTGATGATGGAATCTCAAAGGCCACCCTGAGGCCGAGATTATTGTCACACCCATGTTGACCTTAATATATATCTGAGCACTTGTAGCGTATATGTGTAGATGTGGTAATCTGGACCAACTGATGATTGCTGGATTAGCATGAAATATGTATATTGGTGATTATTTATCTTTTCAACATATGTGTGTTCAAGTGAATCAGTATTATGAGATAGTGTGGAGAGTGGTGGGTCATGTGAAAGTCTGTGCTCATACCGTGTCTATTACATATATAGACACAGGTATATATAAGCCTGTGTATTTGAGCTATTACATATTAGAGATGTCTGCCTATCCCTTGTATATGTATTTAATGGATTATGTCCTGTACATGTGGGGTCAGATTGACCTTAGGTCAACATGGGTGTGACAATAATCTCGGCCTCAAGGTGGCCTTTGAGCTTCCATCATCAGATTTTCAATTGGATGGACGATTGAAGAGTTGCAGTGTGGAGTGGATTGAAGCCTGTTCACTAAAGTAGGAGGATTTGCTATCTTAATATATATCTGAGCACTTGTAGCATATATGTGTAGAGATGGTAATCTGGACCAACTGATGATTGCTGGTTTAGCATGAAATATGTATATTGGTGATTATTTATCTTTTCAACATATGTGTGTTCAAGTGAATCAGTGTTATGAGATAGTGTGGAGAGTGGTGGATCATGTGAAAGTCTGTGCTCATACCCTGTCTATTATTATAATCTAATATGATTTTTCTACAGTACAGGCTTTTTAATACCTGCACTCCAATATGTAATATATAGGGGTTTGATCAGACATTCACACATTCCTCAACTATCCACGCTGTATCATCATAACTTTAGAAAGTATTATTTAGGATGATGATTTTTTTTCCATTTATATACATATAGCCAACCTAATTAGAGATTCAATGTCTTAGTTGATATCTAACTATGATTAGATGAAAAAAAAAGCTTAAATATACACAATATTAGCACCTGACTACATTTGTGAATAAAGCTTTCAGCCCTTGTTCTGCAGATAGTTGTTTAGTACTTGCATTTATTTATCTATGTATTTAACTATTTATGTATATATTTCTTTATCTAGTTCCATATCTATTTACCTACTTATGTGTTTATTTGTCTATCTTTCTTTGTATATATCTACCTATATATATTTATGTATATATATTTGTCT
Organism: Epiperipatus broadwayi; assembly: GCA_028023455.1. Classification (NCBI taxonomy): domain Eukaryota; kingdom Metazoa; phylum Onychophora; class Udeonychophora; order Euonychophora; family Peripatidae; genus Epiperipatus; species Epiperipatus broadwayi. The sequence continues at coordinate 31,357 of JAQFVV010006984.1, read as the reverse complement.
ATCTTTCTTTGTATATATCTACCTATATATATTTCTGTCTATCTATCTATCTATCTATCAATATGTCTGTCTGTCTGTCTGTTGGTCAGTTAGTCTGTCAGTCTGTCGTCTATCTATCTATCTATCAATCGATCTATCTATCTGTCTATCTATCTACATACCTACCTACCTACCTACCTAACTACCTACCTACCTATTTATCTATCTATCTATCTATCTATCTATCTATCTATCTATCTATCTATCTATCTATCTATCTATCTATCTATCTATCCATCTATCCATCCATCTATCCATCTATCCATCTATCCATCCATCTATCCATCTATCCATCCATCTATCTATCTATCTATCTATCTATCTATCTATCTATCTATCTATCTATCTATCTATCTATCTATCTATCTATCTATCTATCTATTTATTTAGTAATAGTTGGTCTGTTTGCAATATTGAAATAAACATGTTGCAAGTCTTGTGTTTGTCTAATGTTTTTGAAAGCTAGTTTTAGTTGGCTTGGATTCCAAGAGATTTTTCCAGAAACTGAAAAATGATTAGGCTTAGTTCAATCTTTCCAAATATGTCCCCATATGTTATAATTAGATGTTGTCTACAAAATAAGAATTAGAATAACATATATAAAACTATAAGAAATTACCAAATCACCATCTTATTAGACCTTTTTTTTCTTTTCTAGAATCTACTTCTCATAACTATTATATTTTTCCTGTTATTTCCTATATATGTAAGGAATTCATAAAACTCACTGATTTACATATTGAATAAAATCATTACTAAATAATACATTATAGAAGAAATCATTTCAAGAAGTGTAACAATACGTTTATTATATATAGCTATAAATAATTCCACCAATCATTTTATTACTCAACACAATACACTTCATATTTATAAACATAATCTTTATGAATTTTACCAAAAGATTATTTACACAAAGATATTACTCATTGCTACTTTTTAATTTTAAATGAGCTTGACTTCAATACATAATTCTTTATTTGAACGCTTCCTAACGAAGTCTTACTATTGATTTTATATTTTAATAAGTTTATTTGCTCTCATAATAATTATGATCTGGTCTATCATGTAACCAATATTTTGAACATGTAGAACATTCATTTAGACCTAACAGATATACATGGGCATTTGGAAGTTAAAGACAATATTTTGGAAATTAGTTTTTTTTCAATATTTTCCTGATTTCTTTCTAAAAATAGACTAATCTTAAAATTTTTAACTTTTGATCTTGTCAAACATCTTGATTATATTTTCTGTAATGCGTGATCAAATTCAAATATACTAAATCTGAAACAATTCATAGACAGAATTAGTTCACAAAATTACTAAATGTTGCTAAACAACATTCATCTCATAAAATTCAAATATATAATGAAATTTTTGTTAATCTTAATTTCATCAAGTCATGATATATAGTACTCCAAAAACATTTTTGGAGGAATGTATAACAGGATAACATTAGTTGGATATGGATAATTATAAATCATTGTTTTCAATATTATAATATTTTCAAATTTATTAATTCAACTATTTTGCTATGAATCTAAGTACAGGGTTACATTATATGACTATAGAAAAGTATACATAAACCAGAAAGGAATAAAATTTACAACATATATGATCAAACATGGTTGACAGTATTTAAATTCAATGAGATAAAAGATTAAATTAAAATAATGTCATCCTCACACACATACTTATGTACAATTATTCATTTAATATTATGCCAGCACCCTAATACCATTCAAAGCTGACTAATATCATCTATATGTAACAGTACAATAAGCTGTAAATTATCTCTTTATTTAAGACATTAAAATAAATTTCTCTTACTCCTATTTCCTTTTTCTTCAGCTTTCCAGAATTAACTAAAATAGAATGTCAAATGTTTCCAATCTTACTAAAATAAATTTAACTTTTAAAATTAAAACCTGTGAATTGTAATCTTATATTGATTGCCAAGGACTGTATTCAATAAATTATAATTTTCATCACAAACACACACTGCTAACTTTATTTTTGATATTTACAAAAACTTTAATTTAATTTTTCCTTTCCTTGTTCGGCTTTGACTTTTAGCATTTCTATAAATGTTATATATAGAGCTTGCAAAATAAGCTCTTAATAAGCTTTATATAACATTTGTAAACATGAGCTTTATTAAATTAGGTCATGTGACATCTGACTTGATTTTTTTATCATATCATTTCTATTTATAATGATTTTTTTTTCAAAATTTTATATTCTCAAATTACTATTTATTATTCAGCACATGATATTCTTTAACACTTTTCACTGCTTTGACCATAATTTGGAAATCATTCCTATCGTTTCACTTCCTCAATATTCGTAACTACAAACAATAATATTTCACATAAAAAATTCCAAATAACACCTTACAAATTATATCAAGGCTATTATTTTTCAGTCATATTTAATTCATTATTTAACATTAATAATGCTGTAATCAGTTTTTTTCTATTAAAACTTCATTTTTTTCCTAATGTATTTTAATTTAATATATAAAAAAATATTGTTATAAAATACAAATAAATATGAATTTTCTATAGTTTCATAAGATTAACTCATAGAAAATAATCCAAAGAAATATTTATATTCTTGATCTAAATATGTAAATAGTAAATGTGTATAGTCTATTATACATATATGCAAATTTCAATGGAAGTGACTACTTTCCATGAGCAATTAACATATAATTATCATATGTCAATAAATATGAATAAAGAACATGATGATCACCTAATCTTTAAATTTTGGTTTATTTAAACAACACTCAATTTTCAATAATAACAATAAAATGAATGTTTAAATAATCAAAACTTAAAGAATAGGTGGCTTCCTCATTTTTTAGTAGTACGAGTAATATTTTTTTAATTTTTCTTAGAAAATGGTTACTTTCAATTAAATTGTATATATACCATTAAAGAATCTTTTTTTTTATGAATGTTCTAATAAAAGCCATACAAATGGTGTATAAATAAATAACCTACAGTCTTTTCAGGTTAAATGACTTTTCAGTCTTGCTGCATAGCTTCTGGTTATATGCATAGGTTTTTAGGGAAACTTGCAAACTCTAATATAAATCATCTCTGAATTTGTAAGCATTTTAAATAGTATAGGCAATATTAGATTATTTCTGGCCCAAAGTATCATTGGAAACAATATATGTAATATTATGATTTTTTCTGGAAATTTTGTAAATTCTTTTATATAATGAATGGAGAATATTTAATTGTATAGAAACATGGAAAACAATGATAATAATACTACTTCAGGTTGCAGAGAATTATACAAAGAGAGATCTTAAGAGTTTTTACGTATTAACTCATGATTTTTTCTTTAATTTATTAAAGCTTTCCATTATTCATTTTGTTTTTCATTATGAGTCAGTTACTTAAGTACACATTCTTTAAAGAAAAATCTAAAAAAGTAATAATTTTACAATTAAACTTCTTCTTGTCCCTCAAACACAAACAGGATAATATAGAACACACATTGAGCTAATGGACAAAAATCTTTATACTTTCAAAGGATAACACAATTTAAAATATAGTACAATAGATATTACATTCTTTTTTTTATTTATCTGATAACAAGTTTAGGTTGCTTTTGCATCTTTAAATCTCAATCATTCCCAATATAATTGCTTAATTATCCTTGTTTTGAGAAACATATTTCATTGAAATGCTTGATAAAAAAATAAATATGTCTTCTAAAAATTGCAAAAATAATTATATTTACTTAATAGTAAGAAATAGAAGAATTTCACAGAATGTTTTTATATATATATATATATATATATATATATATATATATATATATATATATATATATATATATATATATATATATATAAGTATTACAAAATTAGCATATAACTATTTTATTTGTTAATATTAGTAAATTTTAAACTTCTTGATATATATTCGAGTACACACACATACAAATAATTTATTGTGCCTGTGTTTTTTTACATATGTAATATTTAAGCTTAAGAATAAACATTAATTCTAATCAAAGTTACATTTATGAATAAATAATTTATTTTCTAACTCTCTCTCTCTTTCTAACTAACTTTAATATTATTACTCCTTAACTCTCTTTCTGTATAATTTCTACAATCCATTAAGATTGTCTATGAAACATTAATTTTAATATATATATATGATCAATAGATGGAGCTTTACCAAGATCTCCAAACAAGCATATTTTTGTTTACATAAACGTCAGAGTCAGAATTAACTGTCTCTTTCATTGGCTCCACCCACAGATCAGCTGATTTCAAGCTGATTTGCTGTTATCAGTGAAGGATAGGAGTTAGAAACTAGACCTAAACACTAACTCCAAGCATTTATCCAACAAGTTTCTATCAGTTTGCAAGCATGAATTTTTTAGACGCATAAATGTCTTCAAACTCAGCTTATCAAGCCAGATAGCTATATGGTTCTGATATCAGTTCAGTTTCTCCACATAGTCAAAGCTTCTGCAATATATATCATTGCAAGAAACCTTAAAGGTACATTTATGAAAAACAAAAACAAGTTTTATATATGTAAACTTGCTATCGCTTGTATTTATGATCATTAGATTGAGCTATACCAAGACCTCCAAACAAGCGTATTTTTGTTTACATAAACACCAGAGTCAGAATTAACTGTTTCTTTCATTGAATCCACCCTCAGATCAGCTGATTTCAAACTGCTTTGCTATCATATATATTGATATATTGAAGCAGTTGGATCTGAGTTTGATCCTAGGTTCATGACACCTAGCCATAATCCCACTTCAAACCCTAGTACTAACCTTAAATTTCCGATGCAATGGGACTTTATATGTTCAATCCATGCTATTTTCCATAAAGAATAACTTATTTCATAAATGTGTATTCAAATAACTAGTTTCAGATTTAAATTGATTAATTCTAGTAATAGATTCATGATAAAATTATTCATGAATTTATATGTATTATAACTGTGTGGATTGTGCATACATATTTGTAAATATTTAAATATATATAATTGTTTGAAAATTTCATTGTGTCGGGAATGTTTGATTTTATTTTTAAATAATTTGTTAAAGTTTTATTGATTAAAATCTACATTCTTTCGATAAGCTTTCAGATTTTCCCTTTCCAAAAACAACAGTTAAAGTTTTATTAATTAGAAAAAAGATAAGGATTTCCTAATTAAAATCATTTTCTGATTTTAAGAATTCATTTGCTAATTAGAAAATGAATTCAACTTAATGAGTTTGAAAGCCTTATCGAAAGAATGTATCTAAAAACATTGATAATGAAAGAAGCGCTAGCCTGAAGGCATCAGAGGACAGTATATATAGCTCTGAAAAGTTTACAAAAAAAGAAGTCATCTTTGATGTAGAGAAGTGCAGAAAACTCAATGCATTTTAAATAGTGTTTTGATTATGGTGAAAGGCTAGAACATCAGGAATCTGGCTACAGTTCCTGAAGCCCTTTGAGAATCTTCAATGAAGCTGCTAAATTCTTTTTGGACAAGTCAGGCTGCCAAAATCAAATAAAATGCTGTTCAAGTAATCAATCAAATGGTGCCTATGTTTTACCAACTCGGACGTGTAACCTAAGGAGCCCAGCCCAGAAGAAATGGGTAATATATTTCTATAATGAACCTTAAACTTTCTGGCCAGTTCCGAACTTTATTTTACGCTCCCTTTAAGAGCTCTTCTCATTTATAATGTAATAATACTCTGTGTAAAACCTTTTATTTATGCTAATTTAACTTTCATAGTAATTCTCTCAACCTCTAGTCTTTAACTTTCCTTTCTTACATGGCGGTTCATTTATTTTATTACGTATATTTATTGAGTAAATTTATTAATGTTGTTATTTTTAATTATATGCCAATAATCCTTCGACTCGATGATCTCCTTTGTTTTCTTTGCCTTACAAAAGTAATATAAACTTAATTCTGATAGTTAATTCTCACCCATTAGAACTAGATTAATACAGTTCTATCAATCATCGAGTCGAAAGAAATTATTGTTTGTTATTTTTATAATTGGCTAATAATAAATTATTAGCTCCACTTCTAATCTATGCCTCAGCTATTTTCTCATATTCACCAATGTATATTTATTCATATATAATCTTAAAATGTTTTTTTGCAAAAGGACCAATAAAGGAATCAAATAAATATATTCTAATTCAACTTTGTTATTTTCTATTAAGATTCAGGAAGGGCACAATGATTGGGCATAATTAATATGATTTACAAATACTTTAAAATAATGTTAGTTAAAAGCTCATTTGACTTTAATTCATTTGATCAAGTCATCACGTAGAGCATTGTATAATTGGGTTTTATTTTTCAAACAATGACTATCAAGTCATCATCTTCAACGTTGCTGGCATAGGGCTATTGTTTGTTTCACATGCTTTTCGATGATAATATTTCTGTTATTTAAAATTATAGAGGAAGAAAGCACTTCCCCTCCTGTTCATGATATCTTTGGAACACCAAAGGCTCGTAGTTACGACTTGGCCTGGCTTTCCATGTTCCACGTCTACCTAAAGCACGTAAGACTTGTCAGATGCAAGCTGCCATGGCACTTCAATTATCGACCAGTTGTCTTTCAATTTTATTTTATAGTTCATAATTCATCAGCACCATTGCCTCTCTGTTCCGGTAAAGCCCGATCTGATGCTCGTAATTCATGACAAAGTTATTTCAATTAAAGTCAAACAAATTCTCAGTTATCTCAAATTAAATAAGTTTTCCAATAAAAATTAAAGTTATGTCCTAAAATATGTATCTTGCTATTCATGAATGGATTTGCGAATGTAAAAATAAATATCACATTCTTTCATATAAATTTAGAGTAATAATTTCCTTTACTAATGAATACCTGTATCTGCCTTTTATTTCTTGTTGGGAGCATAGACATAGACTTTCAAATATTGCGTAATACTCATTGGCATATAATAAGGACCACCACTCTTATTATAATTATAAACACTGTTAAAGGCTAGAAGTGATTAATATAATCATTATTTAAAATTCAAATAAAATTAATTATTATTAGTAAATATTTTATAAACACACTTGGCTTCTTAGTTCTTAATTCTTTTATAATTATTTAATGTTAATATTCGCTGTTTGTGTTGGCAACTCGAACATATACATATGATTCGACTTATAAGTATCTTAAGTTAATTAATTATCCAATATTAATGTCAGGGGTCTCTAATTCTCACCAACCATTGAGCTAGTTTCTTGGTGCATAGCACTGTGCTGTTGATTTAGATTTCTACTAATCTGATCTGATGAGCTGGGTTTGAATTCAATTTTGGTTTAGCTGAGTTTGGACCCGACTTGCATTCAGGTGGTGGATGTTTTTCGACTGGTATAATATATATATATATATATATATATTGCAAAAGCTTTGACAATGTGGAGAAACTGAACTGATATCAGACCCATATAGCTATCTTGCTTGATAATCTGAGTTTGAAGACATTTATGTGTCTAAAAAATCCATGCTTGCAAACTGCTAGAAACTTGTTGCATAAACACTTGGAGTTAGTGTTTAGGTATAGTTTCTAACTCCTATCCTTCACTGATAATAACAAATCAGCTTGAAATCAGCTGATCTGAGGGTGGAGCCAATGAAAGAGAGAGTTAATTCTGACTCTGATGCTTATGTAAACAAAAATACACTTGTTTGGAGGTCTTGGTAAAGCTCCATCTATTGATCATAAATACAAGGGATAGCAAGTTTACTTATATAAAACTTGTTTTTGTTATATATATATATATATATATATATATATATATATATTATATATATATTAAAACGAAGATTTGCACGGGTTAAATATATAAAATACATATTTTGCGGGTTCATCCGTGTTAAAAACTTTTAATATCAATATACTGACGTTTCGACTTGGTCACACAAGCCAAGTCGAAACGTCAGTATATTGATATTAAAAGTTTTTAACACGGATGAACCCGCAAAATATGTATTATATATATATTAAAAGAAAGTTGCAGAAGGTAAGAGACTTAAGTAACATTGAAGACAAGAAATGTATTTAAAAGTTAATCAAAATTCGATGTTGACGGTTAATATTTTTTTTCTTATTTTATTCTCAAGTTAAAAATAGCTAAATTTACATTGATTGACTAATTGTGCATAACTAGCTATATTGGCTTAACTTCTTATCTAAAAAAAAAAAAAAACTATTCTAAATATCTTGTAATCTGAAAATAAATCTGAGTTATTTGGATTTAAAGTATAGGTTATTGTAATTACTCAATTCAAAGTTTATAGTGTAAAATCAAATTTATATCAATCAAATTACATGATCCAAAATATTATAGAGTTGAATACATATGATATCATCATAGACCAATAATGACATTTTAAAAGTTTGTTGAAGTCTGAGATGTAATTTACAGATGAATTGTGATATTTTACATTTTAAGTGGAGAATTTAATCTAGTTGTATTTTTATATTGGACTATTTCCACCATCTATTATCTGCGTGAATGTCTTTAGAAAATTTAATCTTTATTTAAATATTCCAAATACATTCAATTGTTAGTAATAGCACTTCAAACAGGTTAGTATAAGCACAATGTTTCAAGAGGTTATAACATTACTTTAAAATTCAATAATCTCTAAGGCTACAGGTTTGAATTTCATACTAGCATTGTCACTTGTCAGACCAGCAACGCCTGAAGAAAAGGGGTGAATAATACCTCTCTAACCGTTGTGCATATACTAACCTGTTTCATGTGTTATTACTAACAGTTGAATGTATTTGGTGGAAGTAGTTCAATATAAAAATACAACTAGAACAACATCATCACAAACCTTCAGATAAATACGGAAAATTTAATCTTTTATTGATTAGTTATTTAGCTGCATGCACATTATTAAATATATGTAAATAATTTTTCTACGATAAAATTTAGTAAATAATTTTTTTAATTCGTATATTACTTAAAATTGTTAATTTAAAACCTTAATTAAATTGTACTAAATTTCTGTATGATATAAAAGTATTATGAAATATTGTAAACGTTTTATGACAAACAAACAATTATTTTGCTCAGATTATTATTTTTTCCTTTTAGGAAAGCAAAAGCAAAACAAATAATTAGATTTTGCTTTAGCAATGCTTTTATTTTCCATTATCTGCAGTTAATGGAATTAACTGTTTATATCCCTAACCCTTAAATAACATATATATATAAATTCAACTAACGTTCAGTTATACCTCCTAATTTATATTAGTTGCTGTAATCTACAAATGAGGAATTATTTATTTTAGGTGTAATACACCAGCGTAGTTTTATGTATATTTGATTTCGCACACAGACACACACTCACACACACACACACATATATATATATATAATGATGTAGTGGGTAGTGTGCTTCTGTGTCATGTTGACAAATATAGAATAGAGATTATATTTTTTTTTTAAATCATGACTAAACCTTTTTAAAGATATATTAAAAAATGTTTGACCATAGACGTTTAACTTGACATACAGCATCAATTAAAAATTGAATTTCTTGATATTTTTAACTGAAGAGTAAAATAATTCCCTATATAAACTATATATATTCAGATATTTATAAAACAATTAATCATGAAGAAATATTGGTCAACTCTAATAAAATGTACTCGTCAGTATTGGTGAAGACATTTGTGTTCAAAATTTCGTGAGTGAAATGTTTTGCACTATTAACTACTAATATATGTCTTGTTTCTTCTTTTATATACATATATAAAATTATTATCATTGATGATGCAAAGATTGTTACACACATAAAGATATGTTGTTGTTGTTTTTTAAAAAAAAAAAATGATTTTGACTTTAACATACAGATACGTTTAATTTTTTTTTTCTTTTTTTGATGTGTACTGTTATTTATAATAATAAAAGACCAGATATATTTTTTTTTATGTTTATAAACATATAATATTAAAAAGTACAAAAACTGCCATACATTCATTGGCTAACCATTCACATTTTTATTAATATTTTTTTTTCATAATATAAACTTAAGTAAATATTGTTCATATAATAGAGATAGTGACCTGAGTTAAAATGATGAGTACTGGTTCAGCACAACATGCATCTTGTGGGTCATTTTTTTATGTTATATTTATTTATATGAATTTAAAAAGAATGGGGAAGTTTGAAGATTGTTTAATATATGTATAAAAACTTAAGGAAATTAAATATTCATAAAATTTAAATAACATTGTTATGCACTTGCTTCATGTATGAGCATCATCATAAATTATTTCTCATTTAGCCATTTCATCAACTTGTACTCTCATTAATATAAAATTGTTCTTTTTTCAATTGTTCTCATTCTATTCTTTTTGTCAATTATTATTTTTTAATTTCTAAAATGTAGATTTTTAAAAAATATATTTTATCATAGATTTAAAAAAAAAAAAAAATTATCATATATATTTACGTTATTGCATAGATTGCATAAAGTTTTTTTATTATTCCTAGTTTTAATTTTCCAGAGACAAGCTAAAAACCATGGAGATATACTGTTGTTTAAAATTTGGTTATTATTATTATTGTTGCTGTTATTATTATTATTAATATTATGTTTCAAAAGTAAGCTTTATTAATCATTTGGCTTACATAACATTGATTGTAAGGGTTACAAGTACAATCATGTTGTACAGTTTTTTACATGGATTAATTTCAAGGGTTATAATAATCAGGTTTTAAGGTATATTTTTTTTACATTTGTTCCTAATAGTTTTGATACAGAGATGGATATCAAATTTAATCATTAAAGTCTTAAAATTATTATTATTATTATTATTATTATTATTATTATTATTATTATTATTATTATTATTATTATTATTATTATTATTAACTGAAACACAGGCTTATTATATATACACCTATGTCTATATATGTAATATATAGGGTATATGAGCACAGACTTTCACACAACCCACCACTCTCCAGTCTATCTAATAACACGGATACACTCAAGCACATATATGCTGAAAAGATTAATAATCACCAATATATATATTTCATGCTAAACCAGAAATCATCAGTTGGTCCATTTTATCATCTCTCACACATATATGCTATAAGTGCTCAGATATATATTAAGATAGACAATCTTCATACTTTAATGGACAGACTCCAATCTACTACACCCTCCAACTCTCAATCGTCCAACCAATTGAAAATCTGAAGATAGAATGCTTGAAGGCCACCCTGAGGCTGAGATTCTTGTCACACCCATGTTGACCTAAGGTCAATCTGAATCCCACATGTACAGGACATAATCCATTAAATACATATACAGACATCTTTACAATGTAATAACTGAAACACAGGCTTATTATATATACACCTATGTCTATATATGTAACATATAGGGTATATGAGCACAGACTTTCACACAAACCACCACTCTCCAGTCTATCTAATAATACTGATACCCTCAAGCACATATATGCTGAAAAGATAAATAATCACCGATATATGTATTTCATGCTAAACCAGCAATCATCAGTTGGTCCAGATTATCATCTCCCACACATATATGCTATAAGTGCTCAGAATGGAAAAATGTATAGATCGCTATCTCGAGATAAAAGCTATTTAAATTAGAAAGAAAATATTATAAGTAAAAAAATGAGTAGTTGAGTGTGGATTTCAAGGTGTAATTAAAATTCTTGAACAAAAAAAAAAGTTGCTGAAGGGTTTTCTATTTGCAAACCATGTGGTTTCATTAAAAAGAAGAAAAGAGAACATTAGTATTTTAATTAAGGAGTTTTGAAAGCTGAACTTTGGGGGAGTCCAGAACTGTTAATGCCATGAGCAAGATTACAGAAAGATCAGCTTAAAAATTATATATATATTCATCAGCCATGAATAGGCTGGGATAAAAGGACAAAAATGGACCAGGCTCTGCCAGACATCCTGCAGAGGTATTGCAGTTGCTGTCCATATATGAACGAAGCCCTTTCTAAACTGCAGAATAACATTCACCGAATGCCACTTATCATGCCTACAGAATCAACAGAGAGCTGCCAAAAATGATTTATTCACTATGTCACAACATCAAGCAAGCGAATATTACCATTCATCTGCACCCGGATGAGAAAAATCAAGGTAATACGAGTAATTTTTTAAATGTCAGTAATCTTGTAAATAAGAACTTATTTTCAATAAGATAATAAAGTGTAAGGGATAAAAGAAAACAAAGAAGTATTTGAAATATTGCCCAATGTAATTTTATAAATGAATAGATTGGATAATGATTTATTGAATTTATTTTGTATTCTATAATTTATATGTTTTGTTATATTTATGAACCTATGCAGAGTGTGTGTTTTCATGCATGTTATTCAAATATTTGAGCACAAGCCAGTACATAATTATGGGATTTTGTTTTGCTTCTATTAATGAATATTAAATTTGTGTTTTAATTACAAGTGTGTGCATTCAGTGTTAATTTTTTAAAAAACTTAGATCATATCGTAAAGTTAGAGAGCGGTATTTAAGAACAAAAATAATATATTCTGGGAATCGTTTATGCGTTTACGTGCACACTTGGTTAGTCCCCCACTCCTTTCCCACAGTTATCAACCACCACACCCCTGAGTGAGCTATCAAGAGGTAGGAGCTCTGTTTATTAGAAATTTATACTCAACATCTCCCAGCATAATTCTTATTTACTTGTAGATAGGATTGGCACTTGGAGTCAACAACTGACATCCATAAATATGCTGGGTGAGTGATAAGAGTATCATGCAGAAACACACACACATACATATATATATGTTCATGTTATAATTTTCTTTTAAAAAAAAAAGGAAACTTAGATTTTAATACATAAATAAGCGTAAACCATAGATAAATGCGATTCACACAGGTATGTAAACCATTACAATATATACATGTGTGTGAATAGATGACTAGTAATGAATCAGATAATAATAATAATAATAATAATAATAATAATAATAATAATAATAATAATAATAATAATAATAATAATAATAATAATAATAATAATAATAATAATAATAACAACAACAACAACATAGTAAAACAAATATTATTTAAGTAAATAAATATTCTATACAGAACAATTTAGAATTTAGTTATCAGCTACTAATGTATTATGCTCAATAAACTAATTTTAGAATTGTGTTTACCATGTATTGCAAACATGACATGGAAAATGTAACACGTTATTTTAAACATTATGCTTAATTCATTCACCACTTCGTAGATTTTTATAGTGATATTTTAGATGTCATACATTTAAACATTTATTACTAATGTTGTAAAATATTTATATGGCAATTACTTTCACAGATAATAGGTATGATGAGACAAATAACTAAATAATAAAGAAAATATGACTTCCAATAGCTATTATTAATGACTTGCCACAACCTCTTTTCATTACAAAACATATAAATGTATATTAAACAATATATATAATCCAAACATGAATGTTTAAATAAAATAAATAAATTACCAGATAATTCCTTTCTATTTGCCACGAATGCTAACTAGGCACACTGTTTATTAATGATAAGAAATTTTATGATATATTTACACATTATATATATAAGCAAACATAAAAAAAAATATAGTTCAATATTCTTTTTATCTCCCACTGAAATTCCATGGTGTTCTGCTGTGTGCATTTAATATATATATATATATATATAAATATAAATGCACACATATAAATATTGAAATATATATATATATATATATATATATTTATATATATATATATATATATATATATATATATATTTCAAATTTCAGTGTTACACTTTAGAACTATAAACTTTGATAAGTAATTTCATATTTAAAATAATATATCATACTTACATTTAAAACATTTTATTATTGACTTTGATTATACATTAATATTAATAGCTGCTTATTTCTTTGAGTGACATCATTGAAAAAAGTAAAAGATTGAAGTGGAGCTGCAGGAAATGTTGCAGGAGTTATCAGATGAAAGTAGGAAAGTAGGACTAAAGATAAATGTTAAAAAGAGTAAAGTAATGTTTAATCGGTTTGCTCAAAATATGAAAATAAAGATTGATTATGATTAATTAGAAGAAGTTAACAGTTACAAATACCATGGTCAGATTATTAATACAGATGGAAACATAATGGAGAAAATTAATCATAGAATTAAACTTGGTTGAAGTGCTTTTGGTAGAAATAACTTGATATTAAAAGGAAATATGCCTATGTGTTTGAAAAGGAAGGTTTTTAACAAATGTGTTTTACCAATTCTTACTTATGGATCTGAGACTTGGACACTCAATAGAAGAGCAATACAGAGACTTCAGACCACTCAAAGAAATATGGAGAGGTGTATGTTGGGAGTAACAAGAAGAGATCGAAAACACAATGTATGTGTAAGAGAACAAACAGGTGTTACTGACATCATTGAAAAAATTAAAAGATTGAAGTGGAGTTGGGCTGGACATATTGCTAGAAGAGATGATAATAGGTGGACAATTGAAATTTTAAACTGGATTCCAAGAGATTGTAAAAGACCCAGAAAGAGACCACATGTGAGATGGATGGATGAAATAAGAAAGTGTGCTGGGGTGATGTGGAGAAGAGAAGCTAAAGATCGGAGAAGATGGATTAAACTTGGAGAGACCTTCATTCTGCAGTGGTTTGATAATGGTTGATAATGATGATATATATATATATATATATATATATATATATATATATATATATATATATATATATATATATATATATATATATATATATATATATATATATATATATATATATATATATATTGTGCCATTACAATTTGGTCACTAGCCAAATTTATAGTAATGTGCATGTAGAAAAGGTAAAACAAAATCATCATCACAATTTTATATAACCATAAAGGAAGTTGTAGGGCATCCAAGTTTAAACCCTACAAGGTCCAATTTCAAAAGCTTTAAACAGAGAAAGAATGGGTCAACAATTATATGCTTTATTTGTGTGTGTGTTGATAGAAAGGTAATACACACATTTAAACTATTTAATATTTAATTTTTCTTTAAAAAGCAAAGTTATAATGCATACATATAGGCAATGTATGTGTAAATTATTTAATTGTTTTATATTTCAAATATTAAACATTTTAACTTTCTTTAAAACTAACCTATGCTTGATCAATTCTAATATTTTATTCTATACTTTTATTTTGCTTTTCTTTAATTATAATTGGGATTTAAAAGTTACAGATTTAATTAAATAATTGGTTTATAATTCCTAAGCTAGCAATCACATTATTTAGGGTTAGTTCATGAATGATTTGAAAGAATGCAGGATGTGTGTACATTACATACAAAAATTTTACATTTCCTAAATATTGAAAGAAAAGGAAGTATTAAATCTGTTAAATTATTTTTTTTTTGTACAATTTTTTTTGTTAAAAGAGGAAATCTGTTTAATCAGATATCGATCTTTGTAGTAAATTTTTTTGTAAATGATTGTCACTTTGGAAACTTATCATGAGTCAGAACTATAATTTTTGAAATTGCCTTATCAAGATCTAAAGAAGGAAGCTCAAAGATTTGAAGTGTTACCTGGATGTTAAAAAGAAAGAAAAAACAAAAGAAAGGAAATAAGAATTGAGTCTATTTTTTTTTTTAAACAAAAGTGTCTGGAAAAAGGATTGAACTTTTCAGTTGAAAAATAATATAGTTGAAAATAAATTAGAGATCTAATTAAAACAAATTTGTCCAAAAATAGCAAGTGATGCTATCTCTGATTGGTTAAGTTAGCTAAAAATTGGATATAAAAAGCTGTCTTGAATTATTATTGTGATTGATTGAGATTGTTAAACTATCAAATTTAATGCTGAAAATATAAAAAAAATGCCTTGCTAGAAAAATTATATGTATGTTCCATCGATTCCTGACCATCTGGGGAAGCTGCACATCACATAGGAAAGAAAAGATGTGTCTAAAATAATATTCTACACCTTTCAACTGACCAGATAAATAAGATGTTTTTAATAGAAGGAAGAAAGCATTCACCTGCATTCAAAGAAGATGAATTAATCTACTGATAAATATTAATCATCAAGTCCAATTAATTGTTACAACAACTGATTTTAAACTCAAGAAAATTTACAAATGGGAAAACAACTGCTGTATTTCATCCACATGCTTGACAAGAAGAGAAGAAAATTTACTATAATGATTTCCAAATTGTCCACTAAAGCAAATAACCTCAATAGAGTCATCATCATCAAATAGTTATCCACCTCAAGAAAGAGATTGTTCCCAGTAAAACGGAAATGGTAGCTACAGAAATATAAACATTATACAAGACAAGTTTGAACCCTTGGAAATTCGCCACAAACAAAAGATCGGTAATATGACTTTTTATATCTATTTTCTTTATGATATCAGTCTTAATAAACATTTTAGCAATAAAGTGGTATATTTTTATTTAAAGAACTTTTAAAGACTATTCAGATCGATTAAAACAAGAATGTCTTACTAATAATAACTTTGAGCTTCATAAATGATCTTGAATGTATGAAAATTATTTGTTTATTAATTTTACAATATTAATGTGTAAAACAATTTTTTTTTATGGTATTATGATTTTAGTTTTAACTGATATATTATTATTATTTTGGTTTTTAATAATATTTTGTTATGATGGGATAAAACACGCACATACATAATGATATTTTATATGTGTATAATTGCATTGAATGTGGAGTAACAAGTAGTGTTAGAATATTAGATTAGTTTGTTTCATTAAGTATAGCATTTCAGAGGTAGAAGAGAGGGGGGAGAAAATAATTTAAAACTCTTTTCTAAAACTTGCTCTTTCAATTTTACTAACATTTTTTTTTTTACATTCTATTTACATGTTGGATTTTTAAAGTATGTGTGCTAATGAGCAGATAATATTTTTTTTAAAATACTTTTCTCATGGAGTGAAAATCATGGTCAATGTGACGTCCAACTTAATACAAAATACATTTGAAGGGAAAGGGGGAAGAACTTAAAATTAATCTGAGGATTGTTATATAATCAATTATTATTATTATTATTCATGTCAATTTTCATATTTATCTAGAAAATTTTATGTATATGTTAGAAATGTAGTAATAAATATTAGTTTGTTTTATTAAACGAGGCGTATATATTTCATTAAGTGTAGTCTTTGTTAAGTGTGATTATTCATCATCATCAATGGTTGAATATTAGTTATTTAAGATATAAGTAAATATGCTAAAATTAAGCAATAATTAGGAATTTCTTTATAAAAATTAGTTTTATGTTTAGGCTTAGTCCTAGAGCTGTAATTGAAACCCTTGTCATTATTGTTATTATCATCATCATCATCATCATCAACATTTTAATTAATGAGCTGTTTAACTGTTTAAAGGCCATAAATAAATATTGATTTTATAATATTTAGTGATCTCTTAGTATTATTATAACCACATCCCATCATCTATTTCATGCAAGGATGAGTGAATTGCCATCCTAAATTAGTTATATCTAATCTGAGCTAGTGAACTTATAAAAATATTGAAACACATTTGTTATGTTAAGATCTGAGAAATGATTTATGTCTAGTATACTCCACTTTGGTTTATAGATGTTTTACTTTTACCTAAATATTAGTGCATATAGTGATATGGCTCAAAAAGCAAAATCTTCCATTTTTATTAGAAATAAAGTACCAAAAAGGGGATTCAAACCCGGTACATGTGAAAGGTTATTAGATATAACCATGTCTAGATTCAGATAATCTAGTGGCGCCCTGCTAGACCATATTCACTTAGTATTTGTTTAAACATGCACTTAACATCAAACCAAGAAATGAAAGTGGATAAAACCTACTGCCTGTATACCTGAGTTATATTTTATTGAATTACTAGTGTACTCACTTCACGTGATTTTCATATACGTGATTTCCATATAATAATTTGCTTAATATCTTGAATATTTGGACTCCTTTACAATAATTTCTATTTGAGCGACCTTTAATTTTGTTACAATATATATATATATATATATATATATATATATATATATATATATATATATATATATATATATATATATATATATATATATATATATGTTTTACTTTAGATTGATTTTCACTTGAGAAGGTCTATTTGTAGTAGATGAAACCATGGTTGTGTAAGGATTTTGGTAAAATTTTTAAAATTTAATCTAGTATTGTATTGTTTTATGGTTTTGCATTTTTATTTTTGCTAGTATAGTGTTAGACAGTTTTGGTTTTCTATTTAGGTATACTATTTAATATTTTGAATAGTGATATATGGTTTTGTGAATTTCATATTTTATTTGTTTTGTGTATTTGTATTACTAATTTTATTATTTTTGTGCTTTTGTTTAGTATTAATTATTTGTTTGTATTTGCATAGTTATTAATTTTCTTTCAGTATGTGGCAGTTTTTTTTATAATTAATTATAGTGTTAGGCAGTTTTGGTTTCCTAATTAGGTATACTATTTAATATTTGGAATAGGGTTTTATAGTTTAGTGAATTTCATATTTTATTTGCTTTGTTTTGTGTATTTGTATTATTAATTTGTATTATTTGTTTATTATTATTTATTCGTTTGTATTTGTATAGTTATTAATTTTCTTTCAGTATGTGGCAGGTTTTGTATGATAATTTTTCTTGTGTAGAAATTTTAGAAATAAAAAAGTTGATTAATATGTCTAATAGAATTGAATCTTTAAAAGCTCAGGTTAATTTTCTTAAGTCTTGTAGGTTTTGCAATGTGTTTCCTAATTCGTGTAATATTAAATTGGATAGGAAACTGGTTTTATTTTCTAATTGCGATTTTATTCTAAATTTTAAAAGATTTATTCCTAAACAATTTATTATGCAGATTATGAGTAGTTTATCTAATTTAATTGATAGTTATAAAATGTTTAGAAGAAAGTTGGATTTTAGAAGGAATTTTAACTATTCTGTTTTAAATTCTTTTTTAAAGTGGTTTAGGAGTAAGTGTGAAATCACTTATAATAATAAGTATTTCAAAAAATTTAAATAGTTGATTGGAAAGGCTGAAAATAAAAGTTTTGTGAAAGGAAAAGAGTTTAGATTTGGGTTTTATAAAAATAGGCCTGATGCTTCATCTGTTTTAAATTTGTCAAATTATGTTTTGAATGTATCTGATTTGGCTATTTTAGCTAAAAGTCATGGCTTTGTTCCATTTGCAAATAAAAATTTAGTTTTTGATTTTGTTTCTGCCATTAAAAGTAATAGTAATATTTCTGATGAAAATAAAATGACTTTACAGGTTATTTTGAATAGTCAATTACTTAAAAGAGAAAAATTTGTTTTTGCCCCTAAAGAAATTAGTTTTGTTAAAAAAGATTGTAAGCCAATGATGTAGTATTGTTAAAAGAAGATAAAGGTGGCCGGTTTGTATTGTTAAATAATATTGATTTTAAAAGTAAAGTTTCTTTAGAATTAAATAATGGAAAATATGCTATTTTAGATTCTGATCCTGGTAAAAAAATAAAATCTAAATTAATTAAGATTATGAAAGTTATGGAAAATAAAAAGATTTTTGATAGAGCTACTTATTTAAATTGTTACCCTAGTGATTTTGGTTTTCTTTAATTTGAAGTCTCATAAAGATAATTTTCCTTTGAGATGTATTTTTGATTTTACAGGAGGAATTGTTGATAAAATATCAAAATTATAAGATATTTTAAGGATTATATAAAATTGGATCAATTTTGTGTTTCTTCTTCTTTTGAGGCTTTTAAGAAAATAAATGATTTTGTTTTAGATGATGATTGTGTTTTTGGTAGTTTAGACATTGAAAATATGTATCAATTGGTTAATAGATTAAAAAGTATTGATGTTTTTCTTTCAATTTAAAAAAAAATAGAATGTTTTTCTGCAGATAAGATTAAGATTTTTCATGATTTGGTTTTGCTGTTAGAGGATTCAATGTATTTTATGTCTAATGATGTGTTTTATAAGATTAGAGAAGGTTGGGTTATTGGTTATGTCATTTCTCCATTGATGTGTGCTGTCTATATTGATTATTTGGAGTGTAGTATTATTAATATGTTTTCATGTTCTATTAAATTATTTGTTAGGTATGTTGATGATTGTTTGTTTGTTATTCAGAAAGAGAAATTAGAAGAGTTTTTATGTGCATTGAATGGTTTTGATTCTAGTATTAAGTTTACAATTGAGGGGGGGGGGTAGTTTTGATTTTGTAAAATTAGAGTTTTTAGATTTAAATGTTGAAAAGGTTAATGATGTTTTGTTTTGCAGTCATTTTATAAAACCTAAAAATTTGAGAAATATAATTAGGCCTGATCGTTATCAGCCTTTTATACATAAAAAAATGTCTTTGTTGAGTTTTTGTTGTCAGAATAGAAGGCTTAATAATTTTAATAATGATGCTGATATTCAAAGAAGTCAATTTGTTGCTGAATATGTAGAATTGGGTTATAGTCATGATTTTATTAAAAAAGTGGTATTTAATAATAATGTTTATGGATGATAAGAATTTTGTTGGTAAGGATGATGATTATATGTCTTTACCATTTAAAGCATCAATTTATAATTTGGTTTATAGGACTAGTCATTTGTCAGGTGGAATGAAGGTTGCATGGAGGAAAGGTTCTGATTTGAATTCATTACTTAATGGTTCAAAGCAGTCTATTGATAGTAGGTCTATTCCTGGTATTGTTTATAAAATTCCTTGTAGTTATGGTAAATTTTATATAGGTCAGAGTAAATTTAGCCTTAATGAAAGGGTTAAGGTTCATATAAGTAGGGTTAAACATAGGTATCGTAACTCAGCTTTATATATTCATGAATTGAATACAGGTCATAGAATATTGTTTAACAATGCTTCGGTTATTTTTTATGAAAAGAATGAGTTAAAAAGAAGAATAAAGGAGACTTTGATGATAAAACTCCTTGATTCTGAGGCTATCAATCTTATGAAGACTTCTTTTGATATTAAGGGAAGGTGGAATTTGTAGTGAATTATGGGAAGATTTGTTTATATATATATATATATATATAAATCTTCCTTTATATATATATATATATATATATAAAGGAAAATATATATATATATATATATATATATATATATATATATGTTTTCCTTTATATTGATTTTCACTTGAGAAGGTCTATTTGTAGTAGATGAAACCATGGTTGTGTAAGGATTTTGGTAAAATTTTTAAAATTTAATCTAGTATTGTATTGTTTTATGGTTTTGCATTTTTATTTTTGCTAGTATAGTGTTAGACAGTTATATATATATATATATATATATATATATTTTTTGTTACAATATATATATATATATATATTGTAACAAAAAATATAAGTAATGAATACATTGACAATCAAATCTGCATTTTGTAACTTCCAAAAAATTTTTAAGTTTTAAATTTTAATTTAGACGATTAATTTACTTATAAGCATTTTATTCAAAACAAGTAATTTTGCAAAGCAAAAAAAAATTCTTAACAATTCATTTAGGACAGCTACATTTGTCATATATATTTATCTAACTGCTTCAGCTACACCTATTTAAATATAAAGTAGGTTGAAGTAAAGAAGGGTTTCCCTCTTTTTTTCCATAGCATAAGCTTGTGGTTAAAACACCTGTAGAGGTCCCTACTATCATATTTTATACGCACATTATCGAGGTTATAACCTCAGTAAATATTACTTACATAATCAATGTGAGTTTAATAAATTTAGAATTACAACTTTAAATTACTGTAATAGATTTCTAACTATAAAATCTTTCCGTTGACTTATTGTAAATCGAAAGATTTCACGAGTATTAATGTGCAATAAGAAATGTGGACTTAATCAGTGAAGTATTGAATAGCTTCATGCTTGCAGATCTAACTGCTTCAGCTTCACCTATTTAAATATAAAGTAGGTTGAAGTAAAGATGTGTTCCCCTCTTTTTTTTCATAGCATAATCTTGTGATTAAAGCACCTGTAGAGGTCCCTACTATCGTATTTTATATGCATGTTATCGAAGTTAAAGCCTCAGTAAATATTACTTATGTAAGCAATGTGTGTTTAATAAATTTATAATTACAACTTTAAATTACTGTAAGAGATTTCTAACTATAAAATTTTTTTATTGACTTGTTGTAAATCGAAAGATTTCACAAGTATTAATGTGTAATAAGAAATGTAGTCTTAATCTGTGAAGTATTGAATAGCTTCACGCTCGCAGATCTAACCACTTCAGCTTCACCTATTTAAATATAAAGTAGGTTGAAGTAAAGAAGGTTCCCCTATTTTTTCCCATAGTGTAAGCTTGTGGTTAAAACACCTGTAGAGGTCCCTACTATTGTATTTTATATGCATATTATCGAGGTTATAGTCTCAGTAATTATTACATATCTATTTATATAATATTACATTTTTGTTTAATTTACATTAAATCTCAAAAAGAGATTATTAAAGCAACCAATTAAAAAAACTTTTGCAAATATTATATTTAATAATCCATAATTTATACTATATTTTATGTGAAGAATATAATCCCACCATTAATAAAATAGAATTTTTATAGTCTACAATGCTGTCAAATTCAGATACCAAATGATGGCCTTTCAACCAAGTACATCTGGTAATATAATAATTTACAGGAACACTTAGATATAAAATATTTGAGGTTAATTCATTTCAGTTGCAATGAATTAGTCTCAAACACTTTCAATCTAAATATTTAGCATTTTAAATTATTACATATTACATAATATTGTAATTTAAATCATCATTAGTAAGTATAAAGCGATAGCTGTTTTAGACTTGTGTGGTTTATATATCAATCAAGTGTAAAGTTCTTTCGTAATACATTTCTGAATGATTAAATAAACACTAGTCTTTTATCAAAAATATTTTAGATAATCTTCCTGATATATGATGGAGGACAAAGTTAAACTGGTATTATTTTAACGTCAAAATGCATTGTCATTTGCTAAAGCTATAAAGCTATGCAATTATATTTAAAATAAAGTGTTGAAATGAGTTAATCTAAAAAAACATATATATATATATATATATATATATATATATATATATATATATATATATATATATATATATATATATATATATATATATATATATTGTGACCTTCTGAATGGGCACAAGGAATTGACATGCTTTGTATCTGCATTGAATAGTTATATTATATTAAAAAAAATGAAATAGCCTTAGAAATTATTATTTTTTTTTGCTGGAAATCGTTTAAAGCTTAGATATGGGTTGCTTATGCAGTTGATAGACCACTTTATAAGTATTCATTATTATTATTGTGGTTAGTGAAGTATTTAATGCCAGAGAGAGGGGTTGTTATTATAGGAATTGGTATATTTGGGCAGGAAAATGCAAAGTTATTTTATGTTAGTGTAATATTTGGTTGAATGGTTTCAAAATTCTTTATTCATTAATACTTATCCTTTTTATCAACAATTAATAGCCATTTCAATTATATTTATTTAGGATAGTTTAATATTTAGGTTGCAGTACATGCATTTGCATGCATGACTCTGCATCATTTTCATTTCATTTTCATCTGTTAATAACAGCAAACAATAGTACATATACAACAAAAACATTTAAATTACAGTAATTATCTTAAATAATTTAAAATATATATATTTCTTTCCAATGATTAATAGATAGTTGAATCAATGAATTATTTTACAAATTAAATAAATTATTAATCATTTTTGTTTAATAGTTAATTAATATTCTTTTTTTTTTCAAGTTGTAAAAGTTATTTATTTACTTATTTTTTTGTCTTGATTTAATCAGAATGATTTTTTTTAGAAAAGATTTTTTTTTGAATATGTAATTAGCTTAGATAGAAAAGAAGCGTGAGAGTAACCTTGTGAAGGGAAATAACCTTTTTGCTAAAGAGAGCTATTTAACAAAGATCTCCAGTAAAAGTTTGTTTATTCTGTATTTTAATTGTATCCAGTAAACAGTGGCTCATTATTGTGAAAATTAAAGTCAGTTGCTGAAGTCAAATTGATTTTAAAAAAGTCTTTGGAGTAAAACTTCGAAAGGATCTTAAGAAATTTATTATGGGAAAAGTTAACTAAGATAGAATTCTAAATTTTAAAAAGGTACATAGTTTACTTTTCTCTCCTTGATTAAAACAATTTGAATTAACCACTTCATAACTATTGCTTTCTTTTAAAAATGTATGTTGATAACAACCAGTCTCCATTACTTCATTTAATTGTCATTTTAAATAAGAATAAATCGCATGAATATTATTGTTGTATCACTAACCAACATGAGACTTTTAATATATATGGAAAATGCATGCAGAACTATTTTACAGAATATATTTTAATTCTTCACTATTTTCCGTGTTGTGTTTTTGTGAGCATTAAACATAAAATTAAGGATATGCATATTTTGATAAATCATGCCATGTTTAAAATTCATCATAAAGAGATAACAGTATTTATTTATCTGGTATTTCTGGAAATAATACATATTTTAACTGAAGGAAATAAAATGTGAGTTACTTCAAATTAAGTATTTGCTTAAATCGAATGGAAGGATAGAAATGCGGGTAATTTTTGTTCTTTTCAATAAAGATGGAATATAAAACAAAGTATTATTAATTGTGGAATTACTAATGAATCATGGTATCTTAATTGACAATATTTAAGAATAAACCATGAATATAATAGACTATAAAGTGTCAAATGCTATTCAAGAAACTACTAAAAATAATTGCGTATTTAATCTAGAACTACAGCGGAGAATGTCTTATATTTTCAGTATAATAAAGAGAAATTAATTGCTTATGTGTGATTTGGTACCTCAAATAGATATGCTATGAACACTGGAGATGCTGGGTCATATTCAAGTTATAATTATATTTTTAAGTTATTCTGCAGAAGTTTATTTTAATTTAAATTCAGTTTGGAATGTGTCCCATATTCTTTCATGAACCTGGAGCAGAGCTTTGCAAGTGAACTTTTATTTTAAGTTACAAAACAAATAACTTTTGTTTCTTTATTTTTTTTATTGCTTGTCACTATTAATGTATATTATTGATAAATAGTCTTTCTTATTATTATATTTTATTTATAATTTGGGTTATTTTGACCTTCAAGATCATCTCTGAAGCATATCCAAATGAGGAATATGCTGGTAAAAATTGATTTTGTATAAATCTGTCTTATTGTTCTTTTACGAAGGTAAAAGAAATAAATATTTTTTAAAAATATATTATTAGAAAGGTTTATATTTATTTTGTATACTTTATTATCTCAAAGTGAGAATTTTTTTTTTTTTAAATCAACGAACGTATAATAGAAATAGTTTGCAAGAAATGAAAGAAAGTTTGTTAGTAATAATTATAACCATTAAATTTTAAAAGTAATCTAAAGTTTATTTTGAATTAAAAGTTATACCTTAATGCAATATTTAATTACCATGTTGCCTGCATAGTGTGTAATTTAGAGTTAATTTTATATGTACTTTTATTCACGGGTGTGTGTCTGTTTTGCACAATTATGACATTTGTTTGATAAAGTTCAGTTTGTGAGTATGTTATGTATAAATTTTAGATGCTGTCATATTCTACTGAGTTGAATGGATTGGTATGTCATCTGTATGTATTCATCTGCCTGTATGTATTTATAATGTTCGATATTTAGAAAAGCTTTGAGAATGGAAAGAAATCTGATTGCATTATAATGTTTGTAGGGATAAAAGATTTTGCTTATTTAGTATATGTTTTTCCATGAGTAGAGCCTAGTTTATATTATATGCGTATGATTAAATGATATTTTTTTTGAAGTTAAGTGATGTTTTCTTAGATCCCTGGTGATGAGGAAGAAGTCCCCACCAATAGTGTACTTAGAAGTAGATGAGTTATTGTTGAAGTATGATTAAATGATGTTTAGGAAGTTATGTGACATTTTTCTTATATTCTTGGTGCTGAGGAAAGGTTCTCCACCAACAGTGTATTTAGAGTCAGATGAATTATTGTAGAAGTGTTTAGTAAGAGTTTATCTGCTCCTCATGTAAATTTCCCTTATAATGTATAGTCTGTATAATCATGAAAATATAGCCTTGTGTTAATTAATATGTGGCCAGATAAATTGTTAAATTAATTATTGATGTAATATTAGTGTCTTATTTTATTGATGAATTATGACATTGTCTGAAATAAAATAATTGTATGATATTTTCTTAATGAATGAAGAGTGTGTAGAAAAGATTATTTGCTATTATTGTTGCTTGTCACACGCACACACACGTGTAATATAAATAATATTGCGTATATAAAGTATAGAGTTATTGAAATTAAAATGAGAAATAAATGTTTTGAAATATATTACATTCATTTAAATAGAAGTATAAAGTTATTGAGATTAAAATGGGAAATAAATATTTTAAAATACAGTGTATTTATTTAAATAAAGGTTATAAATCATCAAATCATCAGAATGAACATGATTTTGTTGCTATGCATGAACGGTATACAAAATTGAAAGTGATTATTTAGTCAATTAGAGAAAGTTGCTTTGTTGAAAGCCAAATATAATTAATTTGATTTATTTTATTAATCAATAGTAATATCCTCTCAAAAGTATTTTTTGTGCTAATAATATAACATGTTGTTTATTTAGTGTCATGTAGATGAAACATGTAGGCAAAGCATGTGTTCGAAGTCAGAATATTTAAGTTTTGTGGTTAATTTGCTTTGATAATAGGGATAATCCCAAACTGATGCTCAAAGTTTATTTGATAATTTTAAAAAAATCTGTAAGACAAGTAGTCCAAATGTAAATATCATGTTAAACCAAATTTATTTTAGTGTAATAAATGATTTGTTTTATTTATTTAAAATCTTAAAACTGTGTCTTGAGTTATTATTGTATACGTATGTGTTTATATTTCCACATCTCCACATTTCACACATCTGTTATAAAATAGATATATTGTTTTATAACTATAATATCAAACTTGCTGGTGTCTGACAATATTGTTTTCTTAATCCAAACATTATAAGGAATATTTGCCCTTGGATAAAAGTATTAGAAAGGTTGCCAAGTTAGTATATTTGTTAGATGATGATAAGAGATTAAAATATCCTATTTCTGTCATTATCTTATTATTGAAACACAGTAAAAATGTTTTACTCAATTTGTTTCATTATATTTTTATCATACTTTAGAATTATAATTTATAAGCCAATGTATTTTATTTAATTCAACTGTGTTTGTTAAATTCTCTGATATCTTATTGTTTATTTCTTGATTGGCATTAAAGTAGATGTTTAGATTATGATATGCCAAGTCATAGAATTGTTTAAGAATATAATTATAGCAAGCTGATATATGTTGTATTTAGATGAAGGAAGAAATTAAGTTTAAAGTATATTTTAATAGACTGTACCAATAAACATTATGATTCTTTATCATACAATTAATTAACAAAGGAATTTACATTATATTTAATGTTTTGTAATATTTCTTCTTTTATTCATTTATCATCATATATATAGCCTCCCACTGAGCTGAGCTGAACATAAACTTAAATATAGAGTCTCAGTAATAATTTTGTATTATATATTTTGTTATATTGTTGTATTCATTAATAGAACTGGCACCTGGGCATTTCACTCATGTAATGTATATGAGCGGTGTTGGGAGTGTAGTTTTATATATATATATATATATATCTCTTCCGATCTGATTATATATATATATATATATATATATATATATATAATCAATGTTTATCCATATATGCATTGGCTAGTAATATCAGCCATATATTGGATAATGAATATTATAAAAAATTGCTATAGAGATGTTGTAAAAATTGATGTATAACAAGATTGAGAATGGTACCAATAGTAAATAGGTGTATAAAAATTTTAAAACAAATTCTGAAGTTATTCATAATAACGTAATTTTTAAAAACGTTATTTGAAAAAAAAAAAAAAAAAAAATACATGTATTTGATCTTGCACCCCATCTGGATAAAATGTTTTTGTTAGAGAAATTAGGTATATATATATAAATATATATAAGTGTATATGTGGTATATATAAAATTATATTTATGAAAATAAAAAAAATATATATGACAAATGCTGTTGTATATTAGGATTGTTTATATCTGTAAACATAACATTTTTTTGTTTACACGATTTAGTAAAATTTTGTTTTTTATGTACTGACATAACCTGTGGTAGGGAGTCAGACTCTGGAACATAATATCCTTTGGATAAAATCTAGTTCTGGTAATTCCAATGATGATAGCCTAAGCAATAAAGCCATTCACCCATTTATTTGTTTAAGGCTGAAATCAGATGCAATAGCTTAGTCTATATTGTATAAAAAGTTTTATATAATCATGATTCCTCTTATAAAAGATACATTTATTCATCTAAATACTAATAAGCTTAATTACTTTATGACCTAACTAGCCACTGATATATAAATTAATTGTTTGAATGTGCACAATCAGTGTCTTTTTAGTTTTGAAGATAAAAAAACTATAACTTTATTGTAGCTGTTGTAAAATTTAACATCAATGAAATTGATAATAAAATAAAACACAAATAACAGCAGGTGTTTATTTCACATCAGTTTTATTTGTTTTTATTCAATCTATTATTGGATAACATGAAAACTGTACTGATTAAACATTCAAATTAATTTTTTAGCAGAAACTCCTTGTTAAAATAAAAGATCTTAATGACAATAATGTGATTTATATCTGAAAGCTTTATCACTTTTAAATAAAAAGTTATATAAAATGGCATTATCAAGTGTATTCTCATTGTTATTTTCAAATTCTTTTAATGTATTGTTTGCTATGTGTTTTGATTTTTAGTATTCAGTTTTCTACATGTCCATATCCTGCAATATTAAAATACATGATAAAGTATACAGTATTAAACAGATTCATTTGAAGAAACAAAAAATATAGAAAAAAATCTAAATTATTTTATGTATAAAATACAGTTTTAAAGCAAATATTTCATTAGTTAAGATTTTTTATAAGATTAAGTTATAATGCTAAGAAATAAGAAATTTTAAAATAGTTTAACATGCTGGCTAATAGTTGTCAATCAGACCATTCTTAAAATATCAATTTAAAAAATGCAGATAGAGATGACAATTATTTTTAGTTAGTTGCATACAAAATGAAAATATAAATATATTAAAAGTACTATTATGAAAATATATAAAGCATTATATAAGACAAAGAAACTATCTTTTACTTTTTTGTTTTTGAAACTGTTTTTTAATATGTATATATGAAAATTAAATTATACAATGAAGAAAGAAAGACTCATTTTATTATATATTTTGGTAATTATTAAAGATTCCTGCATAGTTTGATTCAGTTATAGAATAGCAGACTTTCGAGCTCGACATCCATGAATTATGGCTCAACTCTATGACTTGTGGTCCCCAAATTTTTTCCAAATTTTCAAGCAATAAATCATTTATTTTTATTTATTTTTCATTAACAATTATGCATAAATATTAAAATATAACTTTAGCATAAATCTGAAAATAAGTGTGTATAAAAACAAAACATCTAAAGTAAATTGAGAGAATTCAAAAATAAGCATAAATGTGGAAAAAGTTACAAAGAAGTTTAATACTTATAAAATTTATTTGAAATATGACTTTAAAAAAAATAATTGAGTCTTGTAATAGATAAGCAAACTTTTAGTAGAAATAGAAGAATTATTGTAATTATTTTTTTTAAAAAGTATTGTTAAATACTTTTTTTTTCTAGTTTTGTACGATCAAGAACAAAAAAAACCCAATGAATATGCATTGGAGAAAGGTTGTTGACGAATATTCAATGAAAAAGTAAAATTAGCAATAAAGAAATCGCATAAAAGTAAAATAAATAAAGAAATTGGAGGGAAATATATGACTAACATATATTAGAAATCAAAGCATTATAATTAAAACAAAAGGTAACTGATTTTAAAAATAGTTATGAATATTTAAAAAAGGCTAAATAGTAGAAAGCTGGAAGAGATTATATATACTCTATTGCAAATAAATGATGAAGATGCTGTATTGGTGATGATCTGTTATTATTGACATTTTCAAAAGCATTTCTTTAAGTAAATAAAGTTTAAATAAAAAAATGTTTTAATTTCAATTTTTAGCATTATTCCTTAGAGACACATTTAACTTTATAGTCAAAAGATTTTTAATCTTTTTTTTTACTTTGTAATAAGATCAACAAGTAGAAGAAGATATCATGTTGCTTTTGTTATATTACTTTGTATTCTGACAGTGAGTTTATCACAGACGTGGTAAGTTAAAATTTGTCTCAAAAACGAAATGTAAAAAGTCACCTCACACTGAGTTAGCTTAACAATAACAAATTACAAAAAGAGCAAAAATGGAAACCATTATCAATAATTCTTCAATGTACGACTTTAAATATAGAGAATAGTAAGAACAAAATAGAGCAATTCAACTATTAACAAAATACTTTTTAATTGTTTTTAAAATAAAATATTAAGTAGACCTGTTAAATAAAAATGTATTTAAATATTTATTGAAAATACAAAATAATTAAGTATTATCTTTAAAAAAAAAAGGTTTAGTTATTTGTAATACAATCTGTATTTTTAAAATGTCTACATGTTTTAATATTAAAGTTTATACTTTAGCAAAGTAAAATAATCTTTAAAACGTATAATTTAGTAGCAATATTGTGCTAAAAACTTTGCAGACTGTCAAATAGTAATAGTTTGCATCTTTTTTAATTGCTACATTATTTAGTTGAAAGTAAATTCTAAGCGCTCATAAAAATTTTATGATAATTCAAAAACTTTCTAGTTTGATTCAGATTTGACTAAAACAACTTGTCCAGCATATAGCATAATCTTGTTATTTATTTAAATGATTAGTGAAATATAAATAATCTTATTAACTTATATTATTGCAATTATATGTTAGATATTACGATTCCTACAGAATAAAGACAGTTATTTTTAATGCAGACTGTAATCAAAATAGTTATGATTAAAACATAATTAACAGTAAATGCATTTTATTATTAAAATAGATAGATAGATAGATAGATAGATAGATAGATAGATAGATAGATAGATAGATAGATAGATAGATAGATAGATAGATAGATAGATAGATAGATAGATAGATAGATAGATAGATAGATAGATAGATTGAAA
>JAQFVV010006983.1:93108-220168 GCA_028023455.1 Epiperipatus broadwayi | reverse complement strand
CTCAGAGTTTGTATTTAGATCTAGTTTCTTTATTCCTGACTTTTCACTGATATAAGGTAGCTTGAAAATCATGATCTGAAAGTGGATTATAGTTAGAGATAGTGAATACTAACTCTGACGTTTATGTAAACAAAACATACGCTTGGATCGCAGTTTTGTCAGGATGCCATCGTGGACATAAATACAAAAGCTAGCAAGTTTTTTAACTTGCATTTTTGTTTATCATAAATGTACCTTTGAGGTCTTTTGAAATGATATAGATTGCAGAGGCTTCTACTATGTGGTGATGCTGAACTGAGATCAGACTCCATATAGC
Source organism: Epiperipatus broadwayi (assembly GCA_028023455.1). Taxonomy (NCBI): domain Eukaryota; kingdom Metazoa; phylum Onychophora; class Udeonychophora; order Euonychophora; family Peripatidae; genus Epiperipatus; species Epiperipatus broadwayi. Next base: position 219,852 of record JAQFVV010006983.1, on the reverse strand, counting down.
TATCTGGTTTGCTATGCTGAGTTTGAAGACATTACGTGTCTAAAAATTCACGCTTGCAAGCTGAATAGAAATTGTTTCATAAACGCTCAGAGTTTGTATTTAGATCTAGTTTCTTTATTACCTACTCTCTCACTGACGATAGCAAATAGCTTGAAATCATGATCTGAAAGTGGAATTATAGTTGGGAGATAGTGAATACTACCACTCTGACGTTTATGTATACAGAACATACGCTTGATCGGTGTTTTTAGATGATTACCCTCCGTGGACATAAATACAGTGCAAGCAAGGTTTTTTAACTTGCATTTTTGTTTATCATAAATGTACCTTGAGGTCTTTCTGCAATGACATATTGCAGAGGTTCTACTATGTGGTGAGCGATACTGTAACTGAGATCAATAGAGGCTATCTGAGAAGTTCTGAGTTTGCATGTACGTGTCTAAAAATTCACGCTTCGCAAGCTGAATAGAAATTGTTTCATAAACGCTCAGAGTTTGTATTTAGATCTAGTTTCTTTATCCTCAGTCTTCACGTGACGATACTAAATAAGTTGAAATCATGATCTGAAAGTGGGAATTATAGTTGGAGATAGTGAATGCCACTCCTGACGTTTATGTAAACGAAACATACAGCGCTTGACCTGGCGTGTTTGGTAGCATTATCTGTGGAGAACATAAGCGTTAGCAAGTTTTTTAACTTGCTAACGCTTATATTTATGTCCACAGATGGTGTCCTACCAAAAACCCTGATCAAGCGTATGTTTTGTTTACATAAACGTCAGAGTAGCATTCACTATCTCTAACTATAATTCCACTTTCAGATCATGATTTCAAGCTATTTGCTATCATCAGTGAAAGACAGGAATAAAGAAACTAGATCTAAATACAAACTCTGAGCGTTTATGAAACAATTTCTATTCAGCTTGCAAGCGTGAATTTTTTAGACACGTAATGTCTTCAAACTCAGCATAGCAAACCAGATAGCTATATGGGTCTGATCTCAGTTCAGCATCACCACATAGTAGAAGCCTCTGCAATCTATATCATTGCAAGAAAGACCTCAAAGGTACATTTATGATAAACAAAAATGCAAGTTAAAAAACTTGCTAATGCTTGTATTTATGTCCACAGATGGCGTCCTACCAAAAACACCGATCAAGCGTATGTTTTGTTTACATAAACGTCAGAGTAGCATTCACTATCTCTAACTATAATTCCACTTTCAGATCATGATTTCAAGCTATTTGCTATCATCAGTGAAAGACAGGAATAAAGAAACTAGATCTAAATACAAACTCTGAGCGTTTATGAAACAATTTCTATTCAGCTTGCAAGCGTGAATTTTTTAGACACGTAATGTCTTCAAACTCAGCATAGCAAACCAGATAGCTATATGGGTCTGATCTCAGTTCAGCATCACCACATAGTAGAAGCCTCTGCAATCTATATCATTTCAAGAAAGACCTCAAAGGTACATTTATGATAAACAAAAATGCAAGTTAAAAAACTTGCTAACGCTTGTATTTATGTCCACAGATGGCGTTCTACCAAAAACACCGATCAAGCATATGTTTTGTTTACATAAACGTCAGAGTAGTTAGTATTCACTATCTCTAACTATAATTCCACTTTCAGATCATGATTTCAAGCTATTTGCTATCATCAGTGAAAGACAGGAATAAAGAAACTAGATCTAAATACAAACTCTGAGCGTTTATGAAACAATTTCTATTCAGCTTGCAAGCGTGAATTTTTTAGACACATAATGTCTTCAAACTCAGCATAGCAAACCAGATAGCTATATGGGTCTGATCTCAGTTCAGCATCACCACATAGTAGAAGCCTCTGCAATCTATATCATTGCAAGAAAGACCTCAAAGGTACATTTATGATAAACAAAAATGCAAGTTAAAAAACTTGCTAACGCTTGTATTTATGTCCACAGATGGCGTCCTACCAAAAACACCGATCAAGCGTACGTTTTGTTTACATAAACATCAGAGTAGTATTCACTATCTCTAACTATAATTCCACTTTCAGATCATGATTTCAAGCTATTTGCTATCATCAGTGAAAGACAGGAATAAAGAAACTAGATCTAAATACAAACTCTGAGCGTTTATGAAACAATTTCTATTCAGCTTGCAAGCGTGAATTTTTTAGACACGTAATGTCTTCAAACTCAGCATAGCAAACCAGATAGCTATATGGGTCTGATCTCAGTTCAGCATCACCACATAGTAGAAGCCTCTGCAATCTATATCATTGCAAGAAAGACCTCAAAGGTACATTTATGATAAACAAAAATGCAAGTTAAAAAACTTGCTAACGCTTGTATTTATGTCCACAGATGGCGTCCTACCGAAAACACCGATCAAGCGTATGTTTTGTTTACAGAAACGTCAGAGTAGCATTCACTATCTCTAACTATAATTCCACTTTCAGATCATGATTTCAAGCTATTTGCTATCATCAGTGAAAGACAGGAATAAAGAAACTAGATCTAAATACAAACTCTGAGCGTTTATGAAACAATTTCTATTCAGCTTGCAAGCGTGAATTTTTTAGACACGTAATGTCTTCAAACTCAGCATAGCAAACCAGATAGCTATATGGGTCTGATCTCAGTTCAGCATCACCACATAGTAGAAGCCTCTGCAATCTATATCATTGCAAGAAAGACCTCAAAGGTACATTTATGATAAACAAAAATGCAAGTTAAAAAACTTGCTAACGCTTGTATTTATGTCCACAGATGGCATCCTACCAAAAACACCGATCAAGCATATGTTTTGTTTACATAAACGTCAGAGTAGTCTATTCACTATCTCTAACTATAATTCCACTTTCAGATCATGATTTCAAGCTATTTGCTATCATCAGTGAAAGACAGGAATAAAGAAACTAGATCTAAATACAAACTCTGAGCGTTTATGAAACAATTTCTATTCAGCTTGCAAGCGTGAATTTTTTAGACACGTAATGTCTTCAAACTCAGCATAGCAAACCAGATAGCTATATGGGTCTGATCTCAGTTCAGCATCACCACATAGTAGAAGCCTCTGCAATCTATATCATTGCAAGAAAGACCTCAAAGGTACATTTATGATAAACAAAAATGCAAGTTAAAAAACTTGCTAACGCTTATATTTATGTCCACAGATGGCGTCCTACCAAAAACACCGATCAAGCGTATGTTTTGTTTACATAAACGTCAGAGTAGCATTCACTATCTCTAACTATAATTCCACTTTCAGATCATGATTTCAAGCTATTTGCTATCATCAGTGAAAGACAGGAATAAAGAAACTAGATCTAAATACAAACTCTGAGCGTTTATGAAACAATTTCTATTCAGCTTGCAAGCGTGAATTTTTTAGACACGTAATGTCTTCAAACTCAGCATAGCAAACCAGATAGCTATATGGGTCTGATCTCAGTTCAGCATCACCACATAGTAGAAGCCTCTGCAATCTATATCATTGCAAGAAAGACCTCAAAGGTACATTTATGATAAACAAAAATGCAAGTTAAAAAACTTGCTAACGCTTGTATTTATGTCCACAGATGGCGTCCTACCAAAAACACCGATCAAGCGTATGTTTTGTTTACATAAACGTCAGAGTAGTTAGTATTCACTATCTCTAACTATAATTCCACTTTCAGATCATGATTTCAAGCTATTTGCTATCATCAGTGAAAGACAGGAATAAAGAAACTAGATCTAAATACAAACTCTGAGCGTTTATGAAACAATTTCTATTCAGCTTGCAAGCGTGAATTTTTTAGACACGTAATGTCTTCAAACTCAGCATAGCAAACCAGATAGCTATATGGGTCTGATCTCAGTTCAGCATCACCACATAGTAGAAGCCTCTGCAATCTATATCATTGCAAGAAAGACCTCAAAGGTACATTTATGATAAACAAAAATGCAAGTTAAAAAACTTGCTAACGCTTGTATTTATGTCCACAGATGGCGTCCTACCAAAAACACCAATCAAGCGTATGTTTTGTTTACATAAACGTCAGAGTAGTTAGTATTCACTATCTCTAACTATAATTCCACTTTCAGATCATGATTTCAAGCTATTTGCTATCATCAGTGAAAGACAGGAATAAAGAAACTAGATCTAAATACAAACTCTGAGCGTTTATGAAACAATTTCTATTCAGCTTGCAAGCGTGAATTTTTTAGACACGTAATGTCTTCAAACTCAGCATAGCAAACCAGATAGCTATATGGGTCTGATCTCAGTTCAGCATCACCACATAGTAGAAGCCTCTGCAATCTATATCATTGCAAGAAAGACCTCAAAGGTACATTTATGATAAACAAAAATGCAAGTTAAAAAACTTGCTAACGCTTGTATTTATGTCCACAGATGGCGTCCTACCAAAAACACCGATCAAGCGTATGTTTTGTTTACATAAACGTCAGAAGTAGCATTCACTATCTCTAACTATAATTCCACTTTCAGATCATGATTTCAAGCTATTTGCTATCATCAGTGAAAGACAGGAATAAAGAAACTAGATCTAAATACAAACTCTGAGCGTTTATGAAACAATTTCTATTCAGCTTGCAAGCGTGAATTTTTTAGACACGTAATGTCTTCAAACTCAGCATAGCAAACCAGATAGCTATATGGGTCTGATCTCAGTTCAGCATCACCACATAGTAGAAGCCTCTGCAATCTATATCATTGCAAGAAAGACCTCAAAGGTACATTTATGATAAACAAAAATGCAAGTTAAAAAACTTGCTAACGCTTGTATTTATGTCCACAGATGGCGTCCTACCAAAAACACCGATCAAGCGTATGTTTTGTTTACATAAACGTCAGAGTAGTTAGTATTCACTATCTCTAACTATAATTCCACTTTCAGATCATGATTTCAAGCTAATTGCTATCATCAGTGAAAGACAGGAATAAAGAAACTAGATCTAAATACAAACTCTGAGCGTTTATGAAACAATTTCTATTCAGCTTGCAAGCGTGAATTTTTTAGACACGTAATGTCTTCAAACTCAGCATAGCAAACCAGATAGCTATATGGGTCTGATCTCAGTTCAGCATCACCACATAGTAGAAGCCTCTGCAATCTATATCATTGCAAGAAAGACCTCAAAGGTACATTTATGATAAACAAAAATGCAAGTTAAAAAACTTGCTAACGCTTGTATTTATGTCCACAGATGGCGTCCTACCAAAAACACCGATCAAGCGTATGTTTTGTTTACATAAACGTCAGAGTAGCATTCACTATCTCTAACTATAATTCCACTTTCAGATCATGATTTCAAGCTATTTGCTATCATCAGTGAAAGACAGGAATAAAGAAAATAGATCTAAATACAAACTCTGAGCGTTTATGAAACAATTTCTATTCAGCTTGCAAGCGTGAATTTTTTAGACACGTAATGTCTTCAAACTCAGCATAGCAAACCAGATAGCTATATGGGTCTGATCTCAGTTCAGCATCACCACATAGTAGAAGCCTCTGCAATCTATATCATTGCAAGAAAGACCTCAAAAGTACATTTATGATAAACAAAAATGCAAGTAAAAAAACTTGCTAACGCTTGTATTTATGTCCACAGATGGCATCCTACCAAAAACACCGATGAAGCGTATGTTTTGTTTACATAAATGTCAGAGTAGCATTCACTATCTCTAACTATAATTCCACTTTCAGATCATGATTTCAAGCTATTTGCTATCATCAGTGAAAGACAGGAATAAAGAAACTAGATCTAAATACAAACTCTGAGCGTTTATGAAACAATTTCTATTCAGCTTGCAAGCATGAATTTTTTAGACACGTAATGTCTTCAAACTCAGCATAGCAAACCAGATAGCTATATGGGTCTGATCTCAGTTCAGCATCACCACATAGTAGAAGCCTCTGCAATCTATATCATTGCAAGAAAGACCACAAAGGTACATTTATGATAAACAAAAATGCAAGTTAAAAAACTTGCTAACGCTTGTATTTATGTAAACCAAACATACGCTTGATCGGTGTTTTTGGTAGGACGCCATCTGTGGACATAAATACAAGCGTTAGCAAGTTTTTTAACTTGCATTTTTGTTTATCATAAATGTACCTTTGAGGTCTTTCTTGCAATGATATAGATTGCAGAGGCTTCTTCTATGTGGTGATGCTGAACTGAGATCAGACCCATATAGCTATCTGGTTTGCTATGCTGAGTTTGAAGACATTACGTGTCTAAAAAATTCACGCTTGCAAGCTGATTAGAAATTGTTTCATAAATGCTCAGAGTTTGGATTTAGATCTAGTTTCTTTATTCCTGTCTTTCACTGATGATAGCAAATAGCTTGAAATCATGATCTGAAAGTGGAATTATAGTTAGAGATAGTGAATGCTAGTCTGACGTTTATGTAAACAAAACATACGCTTGATCGGTGTTTTTGGTAGGACACCATCTGTGGACATAAATACAAGCGTTAGCAAGTTTTTTACCTTGCATTTTTGTTTATCATAAATGTACCTTTGAGGTCTTTCTTGCAATGATATAGATTGCAGAGGCTTCTTCTATGTGGTGATGCTGAACTGAGATCAGACCCATATAGCTATCTGGTTTGCTATGCTGAGTTTGAAGACATTACGTGTCTAAAAAATTCACGCTTGCAAGCTGATTAGAAATTGTTTCATAAATGCTCAGAGTTTGGATTTAGATCTAGTTTCTTTATTCCTGTCTTTCACTGATGATAGCAAATAGCTTGAAATCATGATCTGAAAGTGGAATTATAGTTAGAGATAGTGAATGCTAGTCTGACGTTTATGTAAACAAAACATACGCTTGATCGGTGTTTTTGGTAGGACACCATCTGTGGACATAAATACAAGCGTTAGCAAGTTTTTTACCTTGCATTTTTGTTTATCATAAATGTACCTTTGAGGTCTTTCTTGCAATGATATAGATTGCAGAGGCTTCTACTATGTGGTGATGCTGAACTGAGATCAGACCCATATAGCTATCTGGTTTGCTATGCTGAGTTTGAAGACATTACGTGTCTAAAAAATTCACGCTTGCAAGCTGAATAGAAATTGTTACATAAACACTCAGAGTTTGTATTTAGATCTAGTTTCTTTATTCCTGTCTTTCACTGATGATAGTAAATAGCTTGAAATCATGATCTGAAAGTGGAATTATAGTTAGAGATAGTGAATGCTACTCTGACGTTTATGTAAACAAAACATACTCTTGATCGGTGTTTTTGGTAGGACGCCATCTGTGGATATATATATATATATTTCTACACTAAGTTAATATGTATTCTCTTTATGTATGTATTTATTTGTATCATTAACATGGACAAACACTGGCATGCACGAAATGAATGTCAGATTATATTGAAAATTTATTAACGATTTAGTTTTAATCTGGAAAATATATATAACTTTCTTTTATATTATTTTTTTTTGTAAAATACATTTTTTTTGTTTTGCAGTTAAAAATGCTTTCATTCCTAATTAGAAATGCATACTATATATAAAACATGAAAAATATATGTTTGATTATATAAGTTATATAAAAATAAATGAATGATAATAACATTTTCGTGGGATGAAATACCCACAGAAATAAAGCTATGTAAAAAGGAAAGAGAAGGTGTGATAAAATAAGTACATAAGGGCTGAAGTAAGATGTATACCTTGAACCACAGACTTTTTAAAAAGGAGAAAACAGAAATATTATAGAGGAGAGATGTGTGAAACTGAAACTAATCAAGACTGTTAAGCTGTATATTGAAGCAGTCGGATCTGAGTTCGATCCTGTCTTCATGTTATTTACCCTAATACTAACCTTAAATTTCCGATGCAATGGGGCCTTATATGTTCAATCCACGCTAATTTCCATAATGAATAACTTATTTCAAATGTGTAGCAAAATTAATTAGTTTAGTTTAAAATTGATCAATTCTCTAAATAAATTCATGATAAAATATTCATGAATTTATATATATTAAATTGCGTGGATTGTGCATATATATATATTTGTAAATATTAAATATATATAATTGTTCGAAAGTTTCATTGCGTTGGGAATACTTGTTTTTTTTTCACCTTTAAATAATTTGTAAAGTTTCGGTGATTAAAAGCTACATTCCTTCGATAAGCTTTAAAATTCTTAAAAACAATAGTAAAGCTTTATGAATTGGAAAAAGATAAGGATTCATTTTTCTAATTAAATCATTTTCAGATTTTAAGAATTCATTTTCAATTAGAGAAGGAATTCAAGCTAATTAGTTTGAAAGCCTTATCGAGGGAATGTATTTGAAAACAACTAATTATAAAAAAAACACATTGATAATAAAATGAGCGCTAGCCGGAGGCATCAGTGAACAGTATATATAGCCCTGAAAAGTCAGGAGAAAAAGGCTAGCTTTGTTGTAGAGTAGTGCAGTGAACTCTGTGCATATAAAAATTGTATTTCAACATGATAGAGGGCTAGAACATCAGGGATCTGGCTACGGTTCCTAAAGTCCCTAGAAATCTTCGATGGAGCTGCTGAATCTTTTCCAGACCGATCATTCTGCTAAAATTATGGAGGCTACTAAAATGCTGTTCCAATAATCAATCAACGGTGCCTATGTTTTCAACAACTTGGAGGAGTAACTTAAGGACAAGCACAGAAGGGTAATATATTTCTCTAATGAACGTTAAACTTTCTGGCCAGTTCTAACTTTATTTTACACTCCTTATTAAGAGCTCCTTTATTCTTTAATGTAAAAATCTTTATAAAATGCTACTATAAATTTATATTGTAATTCTTTCAATCTCTAGTCTTTAAACTTTTCTTACCTGGCGGTTCATTTAATATATATATATATTTGTATGCTTTATTAATGTCATTTATTTAAAATTATATGCCAATAATCTTTTAACTCGATGAGCTCCTTTGTTCCATTTGCCTCACGCAAATAAGATAATATAAATTTTAAGTAGTTATTCTCGCCCATTAGAACTAAATTTATAAGTTCTATTAATCATCGAGTCGAAAGAAAATATTACATGTTTACTATTTTTATAATTGGCTAATAATAAACTATTAGCTCCGTTTTTCACCTATGTCCCCAGCTCCTAAGTTACAAGTGTTTATATACTCACAAAATGTAAAACGTTGATTTCTTGTTCCACTAATATATATTTATTCGAATATAACCTTAAATGTTTTTATTGCAAAAAGCAAAAAGGGTCGATAAAGGGTTAAATCTATTTTAATTCCACATTTGTTATTTTATATTAATATTCAGGAAGGGCACGATATTAGGGCATAATTAATATAGTTTATAAATGTTTTAAAATAGTTCGATAAAAGCTCGTTTGACTTTAATTAATTGGTCAAGTCATCAAGTACATGGGTTTTATTTTTCAACGATGACTATCAAGTCATCATCATCAAATGTTGCTGATGTAGGGCCATCTTCCGCTCCGTTAGGCTGGTCGGTGATCATATTCTCTTATTTAAATTTCTCGAGGAAGAAAGTACTTCCTTTCCGATTCATTAGTCAAAGGGCGTAAGACTTGCCAAATGCAAGCTGCCATAGGACTTCGATCATCGACTAGCGATCATCTTTAAATTTTACTCTCTGCCTCGTAATTCGTCAAGCACCGTTGCATCTTTGTTCCGGTAAAACCCTCTCCATGCTCGTAATTCGTGATAAAGTGATTTAAATTAAAGTCGAACAAATTCTCAAATATATTATTAATTAAATAAGTTTCAAATCAATTTTAAAGTTATGCCCGAAAATTAAGTTTTGCTCTTCATGAATAGATTCCCAAATGTAAAATATAAATCTCACATTCCACCGTAATAAAATTAGAGCAATCATTTCCGTTCTTAATGAATACCTTTATCCCCCTTTATATTTTTCGTTGGTGGAATAGACATAGAATTCTATGTTGTGTAATAATTGTTGGCATATGATAAGGACCGCCACTCTTATTATAATTGTAAGATATCTTAAAGACTAGAGGTAATTAATGCATTCTTTATTTTATGAAACAAAACAAATTATTTTTATTAAATATTTTCTAACATACTTGGTTTTCTTAGTTCATTATTCTTTTTATAATTATTTAAATGTTAATACCCGCTGTCTGTGTTGGCAACCCGAACATACATATGATTCAATTTATAAAATTATTCAAAGTATATAAATTCTTAGATATTAGTGTTACTCAGGAGTCTCTAGTCCTCACCAACCATTGAGCTAGTTCTTGGCGCATGGCACTGTGCCGTCGATTTCTGCTATCTGAGCTGTTGAGTTGGGTTTGAATTCAGTTTTGGTTCAGCTGAGTTTGAATCCGATTTGACTTGCGGTGGTGGTGCGTTTCGACCGGTACAATATGGTGGACCTATGCTTCAGTTGCTGACTAATTGAAACCAAAGATGGTTAATAATATAGAAAACCATACTTATATCAGAGAAATTATCTATATGAGTAACTAAAACTTTTAAATATGTCTGTTGATTCTGTTCTTTTTAACTCTACTTCTGAAATGAAACTTTAAACCAAGTTACTCCATCACTATTGTGCTCAGTATTCAAAACCACACAATAAAAGAATAAACTTCTGCCATGTGATCATTACATATTCAGAAAGGAAGTATGAACAAAATAAGGAAAAAGTTGCAATTTAAACCTGTAGTCATTGCTACATTAAGAATTAACTATAGGAAATCCACAATAAGATTTGACAAATAATTATTCATAAAAACCTTATTTTTATTTCATTTTTTAAATAATAATATAGTCTTAAAATGAATCTAAAAACAAACTTGCTAATGAGCTAAGTCAAGGACTACTTTATATAGTTAACAATTGGACAGTACTTATATGTATTATTGTTCCTAATTTATAGTATTGATTTTCTTTTATATGACTGTAGAAAAATGAATAGGCTAGAGATTGTATGTTATTGTTATTTTTTTATTAAATGGTTTGTTTTAATATTTAGACAATCTCCATGATTCTTTTTTTTTTTGCTTATAAGTGTGTGTGTTAGTACAATTAATTATCTTGTGATATATTGCTTGAAGAGATTCACAAAAAATAAAGAAAATATTTAACTAATACTGAAACAATGCATTAGTGAAAATAGTTTGGTAATGCCTGTGCCTTAAAAAAATAAAGGCTGTTATATTAAATCATGCAATAATAATTCTGTTTTAATATCTAATATTAATACCCAGGGTTCTGGATAATCAGAAAATATGGTTGTGACTTCTGAGTAGTTTATTAGTTTATTATTTGTATGAGGTCACAATTTGGTTATTCTAAATAGATTAATGATATATTGTAATAGTAAATTTATAATATACTGTATTATTTCTCCATCCTCATAAACAAATCGTAATGAATCAAGCCTCATCTTTTATGTGCCAATTGTAATATATATATATATATATATATATATATATATATATTCCAAATGAAGAAAGAAGGCCCCAAACATTGGTAGGCCAATCGTAATAGTACAATAAAATATATGTAATCTCAAATGAAGAAAGAAAATACACATATGAAGATAGATAAATGGCCCCAATTGTTGGGAAAGCCAATTGTAATGGGAAATATATCATATACTGAGAAAAGAATGCCCAAAACATTGAATGACAATTGTAATGTAAAATAAAACTCTTCATCAAATTTAATCATCACTTAACCACACCTTAATGATGGTGCGGTAATTGTAATGGGCAAATACTATATACACAATTAAAGAAAGTTCCTGCCAATTGAAATGATCCCAATCATTGGAATGCTATTTGTAATGGATTGTCTATATGCTATAAATAAAAGATAATATAGCCTAACTTAAATACAATTTTATAGCATTTTTTTTTGCAATTTGTATTTCCAATGGATTTGTTGGATTTATTTTGCCTTAAGCATTTTAATTTCCTGATGATTTCAGCGATTTTTGCATAGAAATTTATCACTTGCAGACTTCTTGGTGGTTCTGCAGTGTCACCTCATGGTCACAGTACATGTAACCAAACACTACTCTTTTACTTCTTTTATATTTATAGGAAAATTATTAAAATTATAGAATTCCAATGCTCTCATGTTATCTACAATATTGATTTTTTTTTTCTTTTCTTCAAAATCAAAGGTTATTTTTCCACTGGTGTGGTATATTTTATTTAGATCCTTGCAACTTTAATGATACTTGTCTTTGTATTATTCTTGATGTATTCCTGGTTAATATTCTCATTTAACAGAGAGCATTCTATACTTTCTCGTTAAAGATAACAAAAATGCTATTGTCCTCAACATAGTTTTGATTCTTCAATATACTATTGTTACTAATATTGTCTATAATTTATCATAAAAGTTTTTATCATACATGAAAGTTATACTCACTGATAATAATCTGTTTAAATCTTTGCTCTTAGTAAAATTTTCATTTAGAGATATATTTATAAGTTGTATTTTAATATTCAGCACATTTTTCAATGTGCAAACATTTCCATTCTGGTTAAAATTATCTTGAAAACTATCCATTTATTGTTGTCATGAATATTTTTCCTGTCATTTGTGTATCATTTCCACTTTAATCTTGCATAAAGGTTATAATAGTTAAGATGCATAAATATTTTATCTTGCTTACTCATCCAATTATACATCAGCAGAATACTTACACTTTGTTCCTTCTTTTCAGGGATTACATGATAACACTTTGGCACCAATATACAATTTTTTCTTTCCATTATTTCCATATTTTTTCTAATATAATGATTCCATGATATTTTATCAAACTTATTTGTTGTTGGTTTAGCCAGCAGAGATTTTTTGGGTTTTATCCGTTCATCTTAATGAAAACTTAATAATATAAGGTTTGAAATCTTTGAGTTAGTCATAAGTAATTACTTGTCCTTTAAAAAAAATAGTAATATTTAAAAGATTCCAACAAACTTATTTAACAAAACAAACCCAGTTACTTGCTTGTTATTTCTGATCTGTAAACTTTTTTCTCTTGACCAAAAATATTTTCTTCTGATTTTTTTCTTTTCAACAATTATTGTCTGCCTGCTCTTAATCTATTCCCAATTGTGATTTGTCATAGATTTATCTCCCACTCCCTAGTTGCATGTAGTTTTAACAATTTTTTTTTCCTTTTGCGTCATAGCATCAGCCGGGAAGTAAACCCACTAACCTGGGACAACTGCTTGCAAAGCAACTGTTGCTGATTTCTTGACCACCAATGCTTGACTCTTTTTACAACAACTATTATCTCTTCAAAATATTTACAAGTAATAAAAAAACAATAGTTTTTAGGAACTGAATAAAAATACAATTTGCTTTGAACCTAGATCATTCTATATTTTATTTTATAGAAATTAATCCAAGATTAATTTTTTGAAATATTACTCATTAAATTCATACCATAAGTATTAATTATTTATTTTGGAAATTAACTTCAGATTTTACCAGAAACAATTGTTAATAAATAATCCCAAGTGTACACAGACATAATTATTTATTTATATAATGCATATTTTTATTCATCAAATTAGGCTTGATCTCCCTTATCATTTTAAGTATTATCAAATGGTTATTATGAAATATTATTAACTTATAGTTTATTATTTTATCATGTATATACTTTTGAAAAAAAAATAATTTAATAAGATTTAGCCTTTATACTATTTTAAATTAATTAAGTCCAAGTTCAAATCTTAGGGTAATTAAAATGACTTATTTTTCATAGTTTAATAAGTGAATATTTTTGACTTTATAAAATTTAAAATTATACATCTTAAAATTTATTCCCAATTTGTTTCTCTAATGGGGTGTACTAATAAAAAGGACAAAACTTCCTCTCCCTTTATATAATTTTAAATTTTATAAAGCTTACTCCCAAAAAAGTTGTATATTTATCTTTACTGTCTCATTTTCTAAAAACAATCAAACAAACAGTCATTTTTTTTACTCTTTGAAATCAATTATTATGTCTATTAATCTACCTTCAGAAAATTTACAAACCTGAAAATATCACAATATTTAAAACAATAATTCTTTTTACTATATAATTTTACAGCTTCTGTGTTATGTCCTAACCGAATGTGGAATGAGGCTTCATGCATTATATGTTCCCCTAATACTTTCTGAAGTTGAAAGCATAAAAGCATTCTCTCCAACTTATTTTACAATTTTGGCAAGGAACATATAACCAAAGACCTCTCTACTTTACATGGTTTTATCTATAACTTTGTCTCCCATTCTTTTCAAAATAGCAATAACTCCACTTACATTAAATGATCATTATGAATTAGAGGCTTACTTAACTTCAAGTCAATTCCCTTTTCTATATCAAAATATTCTTGTTCAATAACTTTATGAAGAGTAGTAATTAATTTATTGAGCACACAGTAAGCATATGTAAATACTTTAACTAGGCTTTAACCTGTATTCAGTGCTTCAGATTCGCATATATAAATGAACCTTTAGGTTAAAGCTAAGACAGCCACTCTTATCTTTTAAAAGTTGCTATCTTGTATCATGGTTTGGAAGGTTCTCTCTATTGGCAAAATATGCTTGATTATTACGAATTTTAAAGCATGTTTAATACAGGTTAAAGCCTATTTAAAGTAATTACATAACCTTATGAAGTATCTTAACTACACATTTCATGTTATTAACATGATATTTCATTTTATCTTGAACATCTTTAGCTATCTTATCACCACTAATTTCACTAACTTATAATACATTTAAAATTTTAGTAATCTTTTCAATAATATACCTATCAACTAATATTAGGATTTTTTCAAATAAACATGGTAGCTTCTGTCTAATCAATTTTATCGTTTGAGAGTTTCCAATAATGAAAAAGCAGCAAGGGTCTTCAATTTGATATCCTGATTATGGACAATCTTTACATAATCACCTTTAATACTATTATATTTTTCTGGTATCAGCTGATACCTAATATAAAAAATTAAGACAATTTTGCCATATATTAAAGGAGTAACTGATAGAATTGGTAACATTTTAAAGAATAATAATATTCACACAATTTACACTACTTATTAAAAAAAAATTAGTGAAATATTTTCTCTTCCTAAAGATAAAATTGCTTTGGAGTGTCATGGTGTGTATGAAATTCCATGTAGGGTCTGTCCACATACATATATAGGACAGACTAATCGTAGAATAAATATTAGAAAGGAAGAGCACATTCTGGCAGTGAGAGAAAAATCCAATTCATCAGCTATTTATTCTCATATTAAATTAACAAATCATGATATCAATTTTGAAAAAACAAATATTTTAGCAAAAATTGAACAATATGACCAGAGATTGCTAAGAGAAGCTATAGAGATTTTTAAAAGGCCCAAGAGCATAAATGAAAGGTGTGAGTTAAAGAAGATTAACAACATTTGGAAGAAACTATTGGAAGAGAAAATAAATTTTAAAACTTCTCAACCAATAGAATTTAAATATGAGGAGAAAGAAAACGATAAAAATGATTTTAAATCTCACATGCATTCTTATGATTTGAGAAAGAGGAAGCTCTGAGGAAGGTACTTGATATTGTACTGAAACGTCAGCATTTAGCTTTTTCACTACACGGAATACCCCGCAAATAGTAATAATAATATGACATCTTTTATCCGTGAAAACATTAGAATTAACATATATATATATATATATCATCCAAAGCTTTCTTTTTTCCAACAGTTTTCTTTTCACTTTCTACCTTAAGTAGAGTACTGTCACCCCTTCATCTTTCTCAAGATCAAACTTTTCTACTTCCATTTCTATCTCCACTTGCAACTTCTTCTTGTAATCCTGCTTTTTAACCAAACAAATTTTCTGTTTTGTTTTTTTTATTTTCAAATCCACTCATTTCAAAATTTGTTCACATGAAAGGACTATGCTAACATTTAAAACAGTAATTAAATCAATTTCATAAAAAAAAATCTCTACTAGCTATTTTCAACTCTCAGTAAGTCCCCAAAATATCCTGTTAAATCAGTTATATTTCACTCTCATCATATTTATTATTAAATTCTATAAACATTTTTGCTATTATTTATTTACAATAATGTTAAAATTCATAGAACCAAGTTGCATATCGTCTTTTTTTACCATCACATGAATTGTCAATACATAATTCTACTTACTTCTTTAAAACTTACACAATGATTACAGAGTCATCTGTGTTCTTTAATATTTTATCAAAAAAAAAAATTCTCATTTCAAAAAGTTATGTTTAATAATTTAAGTAATATGTTAGACATTTTCCTATTTAGATAAATCATTCTAATCAATGATTAGTTTACTAATCTAGCCTCATGTTGGGTGCCAAAAGTGAATGTGTGTGCTGTACACTGCCAACAGGGGAATGATTTCTAAAAGACATTGCACATCCCTAAATTGGGATATACTATGACATTATTTATATACAATTTAATACTCTTATTATTTCTAAATAATATTTAGTAGTTATTATGAGACCCACTGATCCTATTAACAAAATTACATACCCCTTTAATATTAAATAAATACTGAAGTATTCATTTAATAGCATAAGAATACTAAGATACTTCTCTTTATTATGTCTCTAAATATTCCCATGACTAACAATAATACTTAAATGAATATAATAAAGTATCTACAATTATTAAATTTAAGCTAACCTAATTAATTACTTATATGATCATTCTACTATATATTGATAGTTTATTATTATTACTTTTATATAATTACCATTAAGAATAACCCTAATAATATTATTGAATTAAGGAGATCTCAAGATTATCATTGATATTAATTAGCTATTTATACTACCTATAAAATATCAAGAGGATTTTTTTTTAATTCTATAGGTAGTGTATCATTTCAGAAATATATAACATTAATTTATAATTAAAACTATATTACTACTTTATATGAATGTTTTTTACTATTGAATAATAAATCACTATTGTTATCCAAATTTGTAATTATAATTTATAGTGTTAAATCATAACCAATGCATAATCTGATTTTCTATAAATAAACTTACTTTAATAAATTTGTAATATATTCTACCTATGACTTATATCATCAAGGCAATTTACAATAATTTAAGATCTTATTTAAGAAGTATTTTCTCAGATAATTCTGATACAATATCTAGTACTGAATTAATGTCTTCTTCAAATTTCAAGTAATCAATGAGTATATTACAATTCATGCTCTCTGTTTATAGTATAGTGATGATGATTCCCACAAAAGAAATGCAGCTCTAAATACTTAATTTAAATTTTAAAAAAATAATTTTAATAATGTCTTATTTACAAACTTTCCCGAATTAACTAGGATTAATAAATGGATTAATGTAAAGTAAAATTATACAACACTATAATATAGTAGTATATGTAGAAATTTAAACATTTATATTTTCCTTGTGTTACACTAAGATAATCAAAATAAAATTCCTTGTTAATACACTAAAATATTGTATGCTATTTAATTTTGTCCCTTATATTACAAAATATTGTGTATAGCAAATAATCATTTTTTTTTATCCATTACCCCTTATAGATTGTGATGAGAACAAGAAGATTAAAAAATGTGGATTGATATTTTAATCTCAACTAAAATAATTTCATTATAGTATATGACATATTACATTTTTATCTGTGTTTATTTTACAATATTCACCATTTCATATCTCTCTTTGCCTTACCTCCATTTTCTTATTGTTTTATTTCTCAAGTATAGAATAAAAATACAACAAATAACTTTTATTTTTGATCCAATCTTTTTCTGAACTTATTTTCATTCACCATTTACAATATTAAGCTGAATGTGGATAAATCCACTCTTTGGTGCATACTGCCTCAAATAAAAATACTTATTTTCATCTTATCTAATAACTCAAATCATAATTTTCTATTTCAAGTTTATATCTGTCTTATAAATAATACTTATGAAGACTTATAAAATAAAATTAGCTATAATTATATTACAATGATATTACAGCATTAATAGTTAAATATCAGATCAAACTTAAATATCACCATTTGTCATTTTAATATTACACTAGAACACAGATAATCCCCCTTCTTATAGAATATTCATTGTGCCAAGTTTGTGTGTATATTCTATTAACTCATATCTTATATACATTTATTTTAATAGTCTAGTAATATTCAATCAAATAAAAGGAACGTTAAACAACTACTTATATAGATAAACAAATCACATTAATTATTAATTTTCCTATATTAATAATGATTATTTTAAAACATGAACTCAACTATATATACAAACATTATGTTATCTGTTTGTTTTTTCTAATATAGAAGGTCATTGTAAAAAAAAATCTTTAATTTATTTTTATTAATAGTATCTGAATTGTTTTTCATACTTCAACTTGTCATGAATCAATCTTTTTACTACTTTTAGCTTTTTTTATATTTATATCAATATTATTAAAAATATAGAATTCTCATGTTATCTACAATATTGAAGTTTTTTCCCTTTTCTTCAAGATCAAAGGTTATTTTTTCACCAGTGTGGTATATTTTATTTAGATCCTTACAATATTAATGATACTGGTCTTTATATTATTCTTGATGTATTTGTTGTTAATTTTCTCATTTAACATAGAGCATTCTACACATTCTCCTTAAAGATAACAAAAATAATATGCTCAACATAGTAATATACTATTGTTACTGATATTGTCTATATATTATCATAAAAATTTTTATTATACATGAAAGTTAAACTCACCGATAGCAATCTGTTTAAATCCTTTCTCCAAGTAAAATTTTCATTTAGCAATATATTTATTAGTTGTATTTTAATATTAACCCCTTTTTTTCCAATATGCAAACAATTTCATTCTGTTTAATTCTTTGTTTAGTTTTAATTATCTTGAAAACTATTCATTTATCTTTGTCATGAATATTTTTCCTGTCATTCATTTATCATTTTCACTTTAATCTCACATAAATGTTATAATGGTTAAAATGCATGTCTTGCTTACTTATCCCATTATACATCAGCAGAATTCTTACAGTTTGTTCATTCTGTTCAGAGATTACATGATAACACTTTGGTACCAATATACATTTTTTTCTTTCCATTATTTTTATATTTTTCATAATATAACAATTCCAAGATATTTAAGCAAACTTATTGATTGTCAGTTTAGCCAGCAGAGATTTCCTTTGTTTTACCTGTTCATCTTAATAAAAACTTGATAATGTAAAGTTTGAAATCTTTGAGTTAGTCATAATTAATTACTTGTTTTTATAAAAAAAAAAAAAATATTTAAAAGATATCAGCAAACACTTTTAACAAAACAAACCCAATTACTTGCTTGTTATTTCCTATCTGTAAACGTTTTTTTATTGACTAAAAATATTTTCCTCTTATTTCAACAATTATCATCTTTTCTCAATTGTGATTTCTCATTGGTTGATTCTCCCACTCACTAGTTGCATGTAGTTTTAACTATTTTTAAAACAACTATTATCTTTTCAAAATTTTTACAAGTAATGAAAAAAAAAAAATTTAAGAACTGAATAAAAATATAATTTGCTTTGAATCTAGATCATTTTAATTTTATTTTATATAAATTAAGTCTATGATTAATTTTCTGAAATATTATTCTTAAAATTCATAACATAAGTATTAATTGTTTATTTTGGAAATTAATTTAAGATGTCACTGGAAACACTTATTAATAAATAATACCAAATGTCCACAGACATAATTATTCATTTATATAATGCATATTTTCACTTATCAAATTAGGTTTGGACTCCTTTATCATTTTAAGTATTATCAAATGTTTATTTATTATGAAATATTATTAACTTATAGTTTATTATTTTATCATTTATATACTTTTTTTGTCCGGTTGGTAATAGATGATTCCATTTTGAAAGTTGAGTTGAAAATGATTATGAATATAATCGAAAATATTTCTTTATGAGTTTTTATTGAGTTTTTATTTATATTGTATTATAAATTGTTTACCATTGTTTGGAATATATTTAAGTTTTGTTATTGTATTATTGATATTAGCGGACATTTATTTTGTTATATATATATATATATGTGTGTGTGTGTGTGTGTGTTAAAACCCCATATCAGTGGGTGAGATAGGGTAGATCAGCTTAAATTTATATATATTATAAGGGTTGCTTACAATCCTATTAACATAACCTATCCAAATGTAATATTCAAAAGATAAATAAGAAATATACATAAATTGTGAGTTTATAATTAGTAAGTTTATTATTTATGATAGACATATATCTAATTAATTCAAGTCTTAAAATATTAAGTTAGAAGAACAGATATTTAAATAGTTTTGAAAAAAACTAATAACTTTAAAATGATTATTTGATTATTTTTATATATAAATTATTATTTATACTAATTGAATTTTATCAACCAATATGTAGACTTGGAGATAAACTCAGGTCAATGTTGTATCTTAGCAACTAAAACAATAGAAATAGAATTTAGAGCTCAATTTTAAATTATAATTATTTTAACAATAAGAAAATATAAAATCACAAAAGGCAAATATATATGCTAGCGGAAGTCAGTTCCAGTATAATTTTTAATAATTTAATTCAATCTTTTGCTAAGAAATTACCTACTTCACTCATTGTATTGATATGTTCGGCATACAAATATATCAATAGAAGGTGGATTAATGACTTTAAAGAATTTTCTTCAAAACAGAAATTTCCTTTTAAAAGAACTTTAGACTCAATAAAAGGAGTAGATAAATTATTCCTGAATTTCATTGTTTATATTTTTAAAATGTAATTATCTACATATTTTCATTTATAAATCATTGAAATTTGGAAAATTTGTCTAAAGAGAAATTTCTTCAAAATATTTATCTAAATTGAAATTAAATATTTTAAGAAGATATAAAATTATTGAAAATATATTTTGGCTAAACAGCATTTGTCATGGGATAGGATGCTGATGTTTTAATCACAGAATGTAATTATATTTCATACATAATGCGTAATATATATATATATTAATAATTCAAACAAATATATTTAACACAGTATTCAAAATTAAATAATATATTCTTTACCAGAAGTACTTTCAATTGTTTCACTGACAATCTTTATCAACTGTTAACTGTTTCTAATTATGAGGTTAAGATATTGTCTCAGATAAAATATAAAGGAGTTAAAGTATATTGTAGATATGTTGATGATGTATTTATATATGCACATAATGAAATAATAGTTAATTTGTTTAATGAGTTAAATATGATTAATAATGTAAAATGGGTGTTAAATGAAGAGAAGGAAGATTCTATAAAGTTTTTAGATATATTTATTAAAAGAAATAATAATGTGTTTGATTATAATATGATTTTAAAGCCTGTGGAAATTAGGGGTTATATTCCATATAATTCTAAAGTTCATATGAGTCATAAATTAGCTGGTTTGAAGTCATTTTTATTTAGAAATGATTATTTGTGCAAATTTATTAGTGATAAAATTGAAAATATTAATGTATATATTACTGATATGTTGAATGTTGGTTATGGAAGGAATATTATTTATAATACAATTACAAAATATAATCAAAATAAGAGTAATAATAAGAAAATATTAAGTAAATTAAAAAGTGATAAATGGATTTCTATTCCTTTTATATCTAATCAACAAGCTAAATTAATTTATAAACTTTTTAGTGGTTTGTGTAGAATTTCTTTTTTCTCTTCAAATAATATAAATGATATGATAAATAACTCCAAAGCCAAGATTTCTAAGTTTGAATTAAGTTCTGTTATATATATGTTGGAATGTGGTTGTGGAATAAAATATATAGGGGAATCCAAATGTACATTACAAAAACGATATAATGATCATATGACATTATATAAACGTGTACAGAAAGAAAATATATCTTCAGTAAATATGAATACTCCATCAATTATATTTGATCATAATAAAACATGTAATTATGGTTTTAAATTTAATAATAGAGATATAAAAATTATTCAAATTGAAAGGTGTAGTGAAAAACGTAAAATTAAAGAGGCAATGATGATATCTAGGAATAGAGGTGGTTTGATGAATAAACAATCGGCTAATATAAAGACAACAGAATTGTGGGAAATTTGAATAGATTGAATGATGGGTAATGCAAGTTTTTATTTTTTGTACGTTTGTATTAACAGTTGATAAAGATTGTCAGTGAAACAATTGAAAGTACTTCTGGTAAAGAATATATTATTTAATTTTGAATACTCTGTTAAATATATTTGTTTGAATTATTATTATATAATTTAAAAATACAGACATTTAATGGTTGTAGTTATATATATATATATATAGTTATATATATATATATATATATATAAATCAATATAATTTTTAATGAAAAATTATTTAGAAATAAAGTAATCTGGAGAAGATGATGACATCTACATACAATATAAGGAAACCTAATCAACAGAATATTTCGATTGCCTCTGCAATAAGTGATAGAAAAAGAATATGGAACTTTATTATTAACGAACATTCTTCACCTCATCAGTGTAGGGAATATGACAATATTTTCTGAAACAACATTTCAGATTTTTTTTATGTGTTATATACTTTTGACATCTAAATTTTATTTCTTTTGTTTTCAAAAATCACCCATGCTAAAAGTACTTCATTCCAGAAAATTATCTATCTGAAGATAAATAGAAGATCATTATGTTAAACTTTTTTTTTAATTTATTTATCTAATAAAATTTAGATCTTCCTTTTTAAAAAAAAAAAAAAAAAAACAAGCAACATTGACCGAGGTAAATTTAAGACTGCCTCAATTTGTAGGGAAGAGTTTGTTATTTTCCAAATTGAATCTATACATGACAGACAGAATTTTGTTTATTACTAATTTTAATTAACATAGTAGTACATTTTTGTGTGAAGAATTAACCTCTTTGCATGAATTTTTTTTATTTTATAATATGATGGTACATGAAGTGATTTATTTATAATATTAATATTACTTTACAAGAATCTTATAAGGTGAATCATTTTTGATAGACATAATTTTGAACTAATACTTATTTATATTATAATTTTTAAATATTGTATTATAGTTTTATAAATTATTAAAATGTATTTGTGTTATGATGTATATTTCTATTATGGGAATATGGGCCTAATAATTAACTTAATCTTATAAATAATAAAAATATACACAAGCATATGTTATAATAAAAAAAAACTTTGGTACATGATAATATTTTCATATTGTTACTCATTAATAAACATGTTAAAGTTGGTTTTTAATTTCAAGGAACTCTCATTTATTTGATTTATTTAGTTATTTTACCAAATAAAATATTGATGAATGCACATACTCGCAAATATCATATCAAATTAATATATTAGCATATTAAATAAGTTAGTTTCAGAATAATTTATTGAAATAATTTTTATTATAGTGTATTGATAGTAATGCCTGAAGAGAGTTAAATGCAATATCTGCCCTGAGTTCAAATTTCGAGCATAATAGAACCATCAACAGAGTTGTAGATTAGATGAATTAATCTAGGTTGCATCAATATTGAATGATTTGATTTAAGATTATCTTGTTTAATATGGATTCAATTTTTGATTAATTATATTGTTTTGTCCATGACATCTTATATGAAGACCTTTAGTCTGACTATTCTTAGATGCAACTACCTTGATTTCTGAAATAGAAATGTACTGTTACAATGTCTGTATAACAAAGCATTAAGTAACTTTTCTGTTAAAAAATGGTTGACATTTTTTCTTTTTATTTGAAAAAAATGCCAACAAATATATTGTAAACTAATGTTTTTATCTAATTTAAATGAAATTAAGAAAATCATAAGTATTAAGACATATTGAAGTTCTAAGAACAATTTTCATGTTCGATATCAATTATTCAAACTCTCCACCCTCCTACTCTTCCATATCTAAGAAATTAGTCACCCATTTAAAATATTATTGTGCCGTATTTCTTTGTTAGACATTTAAGAATATATACACATTTTTAACAAATTATATTGAATTAAATTTCTTAAACTTTGATTTTAAAATGTTATTATAACTTTAAATTGAAAACAAAAAATGTCTATATTGCCCTCCTGTAAAACTTAATTAAAACATGTTAAAGTTCTAAGAACAATTTTTTGATTTGATATCAAAATGTTCTCGGTCTCTGATCCATATCTAAGAAAGTAAATCACCTATCTAAAATATTAGAGACCCAATGCTGATTTGTCTTGTATTTTTTACCTGTCTACCAAATTTGAACCAATTTTATTGAATTTAAATATATTCCACCTCATTTGTAATATTTTATTCTAACTTAAATAATAAATGTGATTACAAATGTTTACAAACATATATGCCATCCAAAAACTGCATATTCTAATTTAAGTAAAAATATTTAAAATGGCATTAGTACTGGTTATCTCTAAATAATGTGTTCTGCCAGCTAAGAATTATCATTTTAAAATAATCATAATAAATAAATAAAATGTAAATAGAGAATGGGTTCAGTAGGTATTATTCAGAAAATATTTTTGTAATAATCAAATTATACAAAGTAAAAATATTATTTCATTAATTCAAACCAATCTGTTTTTAAATGGTCAAGATTTCTATGATAATTAAAGCCATATGGCAGCATAATTTTAAAAAGGTTAAGATAAATAATTAAAATGATTTTCTTACTTTATACTTTATAATTTATACTTTTATTAATGTGCATATAAATTATTTATTTACTTTAACAAATACAATTTTAAATAGTCAAACTTGTATTGAGAATTATAGTAATAATAGTTGCTAAGATGGTACAGTTTTAAAATAGTCAAGCTATAGAATTGAAATTTATCATATTCCTCAAAATTACAACTTAGTTGAAAAATATTTTTAAATATTCAGTAATTCAACTTTAAAATATTTAAAATACTCTTTATATGGTTTTTGATACAATAATATTTATGCTTTCTCTGAATATCATGGTTGAATTTATGCTATTAGGCTTTATTATATTTTTGCACTCTTCTATTATCTATGATCAACACACAGTTTTTATTAATCCATTTGTAATTAGCATTTGAAAGCAAATTGAAACTTATAAAATACTTTGTAATAGGTATTTATTAAGTAATGAATGTAAAACTACTAATTATCATTAACAGAAATTTGTTAAATGCCGTTTGTTGTTTTTTATTTCCCAAACATATCCTAGCAACCAAAGGTGATCCAATATGGAGTGCCCCCCCCCCCAAGAAAATTATTGAATACTTTTTAAAGATTAACTATAATAGAGTTACTATTAAACTTTAATTTTAAATATATTTAATTACACTAAAAAATGTGAATTGTTCACTGAATGATTAATTAATTAAGCTATTTAGTTTGGTCCTGTGATGAGGATAGAATTTAGTTCCCCGAGAGAGAATATTTTTGCTCTTAGTGGTTTTTTTTTTAGTATTTGTTGTAATTCTTGGATCAGTTTAGTTAGGTTTTGTTTTTTTTTAATAAAATGATTCAAATTTGCTTTGAAGCTTAGGTTATTTATTTTCTGAGTATTTTAAATTTATCAATTTGATTATATATTTGGGAAATGTTATGCATTGTTAGGAACTGTTATTTTTGCTTTTTAAAATGTACCTTAAAAGGTACTTATTTATGTAACAAAAATGTATATATAATCTTATAATTGAATATAATAAATGCAGTAATTAGACATATGTAAAGTATAACTTTAAAAATTTTATCCACTTAGGAGCCCTTTTGGCTATCCTAGTAGTTTTTGTCAACTAACACTTTGGAAGGCTAATCTTCCCACAATTCTGTGATCTTAATGTTTGCTGCCTGTCTGTTAATTAAGTCTTGTTTTTATTTGTATATTAATAAAGGCTAACCTTTCCACAATTTTGTGATCTTAACTTTTGTTGCCTGCCTGTTAATTAAGTCTTGCTTGTATTTGTATATACAAATACACAACTACAAACATGACTTAATTAACCGACAGGCAGCAAACATAAAGATCATGGAATTGTGGGTTGGTTAGCCTTTCAATGTGTAAGTTGACAATGACTATGAGGATAGTCAAAAGTGCTCCTAAGTGGATAAAATTTTTAAAGTTATACTTTACATATATCTAATTACTGTATTTATAAATATTCAATTATAAAATTACATATATTGATTTGAAGAAATACAAATATTGAATTATAATATTATATATACAGTTTTATATTTGTAATATTAGTCAATAATAGGGGGATATCAATATTTGAATGTATATATTGAAATCAGAATTTATACAATTATATTCACTAATATTATGGATGGCTTGGAGCTGAGGTAGTGTGGAAGACTCTAGAGCTTTTTATGTATTGCAGCTCAATTATATCCTTTCCACTGCTTGCATTGTGTGTGAATTCTTAAATAACAAATCATTTGATTATTTTTTATTCACTTTTAAAAACCACTCATAGATGAACATGGTAAAACTAATTTAGAAAAAAAGTGAAAATGATTAAAAATTAAAAATGATTTTTTTTCATGATTATCTATACCAATCTGAAGACTGTGGTTTATCACTATATTTATGTAACAATTTGGAATTTTATCTAGTAACTTCTTTTATAGTATTTTTTATATAAAATAATGCAAAATCTTATCCAGTTGTAGTTCTCTGTTGTTGTCTTTTCTCAGCTATATTTTCTTTATGCTTTCTCTACATAATCTTTTATAAAATAAACATGTTGTACCATTCCCATGAAATCATATTCATTTTTACCATAAAATATTTATTTTAATAATTATGTTACTTATTTTCCAATACATTATAATATAATAAATGGTCTTATGATCTTATCATTATATTGTCTGAATTTTATAAAACATTTTTGAATTATTTTTTTTCCATTGGCTTTATGTTATATTGATATAGTGGTTCATATTTCTCTTTTAAATTACAAATTTTGAAGAATAGAACTTCTTGTACACAAGTAATTTATTTGAGTAGCTATGCTAATATGATGAAATAACCTATATTTAAATTGTTAAATGCAATAGAAACATACAAATTCTGTGTTGCGTTTTAACATCCAAATCTGCTTTCTTACCCAAGAAGTTGTTAAAAGTTTGAAATTATTTTCAGTTAAAACTGTGCAATTCAAATTGTTCATTATTTTAAAATAGTTTTTTATTTCTGGCTAATAAAGTATTAGTTGTTTTTTTTTTTTTTTTAATATTAATTAGTTAACTAAATTCTGTTTAGATGGCATGAGAAATATTATGAGTAATCTAAATTTTATTCTTTTATTTATCATGAAAATATAGTATGACATTAGGATATTAAAAATCTAAAATTCAAAAAATATTTCTTGTTTTATTTTTTATTTTTTTAAATCGGTTCAAATTAAATACTTCACCATAGAATCTATATTGCGTTTTTATATCCACTTTACGAGTGCATTGTCTTAAAAATGAAGGGGTTGGGTAGTATATAAGTTCTTTTTTAACACTAGACTTTCTTCTACCAGAAATAATTTTTCATTTTATAACAATATATAATATCTGTAAAATAAGTATAAATTTCTTAGACAACAGACTAATGCACATATTCAAACATCTTGAGTAAAATCTAATTAACATTTTGTATTTTCAAATCCAGATATTTTTTTATGTAAGTTGATATCAAGTTTCACTATACAAAATGTAAAAGTAAATTATTTTCTCATATTTATCTAAGTTTTTAAATAGATACATAAAATAAACAATGCCAATCAGGCTGAAACTTAAATTAGCTGAAATATTTCTGAAACTTCATGTGAATTAACTTCAATTTCAATTTACATAGCATAGCAAATAACTGCATATTTTAATGACCTTCTAATTTATGCTAACATACTGTATTATTTATGGAAGGAACAAATACTCATGATAATCTCAATATTATATTGAGCCGATAATTTTGTTAGGCTCGTTATATTTTCTGTGCATGTAAATTACATATACACACATATGTATATTAGGTATAAATAAAAAATAAATGCTGTCTGTAGAGAAAGTTTTTTTTTTTTTTTTGGAATTAATTATTAGTCTTTTTAAAGTAGGTTTTTGATATTATTTATTAGTTTTTTTATAGGGATTTTAAAAAAAAAAGAAAGAAAAGGCAAAATGGTAGATTAATTATTTTTTTATATGATTGAGAGATTAAATCGAATGTGATATTAAAAATATATTTTTGGTTGTTTTTGGAAAACAATTTTTAATTAAATTTTTTAATCTGAAGGGAGGGGGAGGGGGGAAAGAGTTGTAATTAATTCTATTGTCGTGGCTTTTAGTTGGAAGGTGTAAAAAACTAAAAAAATTGAAGAAATGCAATCACAGGTGGGGAGTGTGATCAGATAAAAGGACAATAGAAAAAGGACTATAAATACAGAGGCAAACCTATTGTTAGTTGCTTATTAGTTTTTAATAAAAGAAAAGAACTATAGGAGAGTGAAAATAAAATGTTAGAAGGCTAAACAACTAAAGTCCATCCCCAGCCGGGACACTAGCCGATTCCTAGACTTTCATCATACTGGAAAACTATCTCATGGAACAAGGCCACCTAAGAGAAAGTGAAGCTAGCCAGAGGACAAAATGCGTTACTGTAAATCAACTCCCAAAGGATCCCAAGGAACGCGTATGGACACTGATCAATCAGGGTAATATAACTTTGCTTTTTGAGTGAACTATTGATTGCTGAACCATAAAAACATATCTGATTAGAATTGTATTTAATCAGTCACGAACTATAAGTTGCGACAATAAAAGGGGTGTTGTTATATATATATATTATAATGCTTATATTTACATTGTCCAATTTGTTCTATTTAAAATACGTAATTTATTTATATTTGTAAATTTTTTTTATGGAGGGTTTTCAAATAACTTTTGATGAAATTCAAGACTATAGGGGGAGATTTTAAAGAAAAAGTAGAAATAATTTAAGAAAGCATAAATGAAAAGTTTAAGGGTTGAGTAAATATTGAAAGAGAGGTTAGGGGTTTAGTGTAATAACTGACTCCTAATAGTAAGCCGTTTAGTCCCTGTACCGGTCAAGATTCGGACCAGTCTGGGATGCTTATATATAAGTAAGAGTGCATGTTTCTTCGAGAACAAAAAATACATATTACTCTTCTCCTTTATGGGGTTTTTTTTTTTTAAATATATAAAATGAAAAAAAAAAGAACGATAATGTTAGTCATGTTAAGTTTATACAAAAGAGGAAGGTAGAAGGGGAATTAGTAATGATTTGTTTCTATCAAGAGTCTTGAATAAAAGGAAAGAAAAAATTATAATAAAGCGTATTATTATTTGAAACATATATATGTACTTGTTTGTTCTTTTAGCACTTGTATGTGATAATAAAACATATGATTGTAGCATATACATGCATATTAAAAAAAAGGGATTACAAAGGGGAGGTTTGTTGAATCTGTCATACGTATAAAAATTAACAGCCGCGAATATGAGATTCTTCTAATTTCGTGGCTCTAGGTTTTTTCCTAGTGGCGCCCTCATATGATACGATTCCAGCAGTAATTAAAATGTTTGATTTTTAGCCTACAAACTTTCAGATCTGAAAAGTAATGGCACAGAGGGGTAGGCTAGAAATAAAGATAGAAAATCACAATATAAACAACTGATGTTATATTATGTTCACCATGTAGTATCTTTCTTTTTGTAATCATAATCTTGGATTATGCCTCATTGTAAGAACTTTGATTGAAAGGACTGTTAATTATTCAATCTCATATATAATGATAAATATATAGATTGTGACAATAAAAAACTATATCTGAAAAAAGAATAATACTGGCTCATATTTTAAAATAATTAATATAGAAGTTTAATAATAATTTATTGTATGAGAATACAATAATATAAAATCCCATAATGATATATATTAAACATCATAATATGTGGTAAATCCATAATCCTTTCTCACATATATAGCTCAGTTGCTTATCTTTCAAATAAAAATCTTATAATTAAATTTATATATTGCACTTTAAGATATATCTCAAAGTCACTGGCCATCTTAGTATTTTTTTTTATTAATAGATTTATTATAACTATTAAAATTACTTACAATCTAATACTTTGTAACAAAAAATAGCTAAATCTCAGAGCAACATCGTGAAATTCAGTAATTTATATTATTAAAATAATAATCTATAAAGGTAGTGTTCATTAAAAGGAAGTTTTATTTAATGGAAAAGAAAAAAACCATTTTTAATAATTCAAAATATGTTGTAGGCTTTTAATCTCTTACTGATTTAATTTTTAATCATTTAGATGCAATTATACTAAGTGATTCAGTACTATGTTGTCCCTTACTTCATTTACATTTACAAGGCTACTCTTTCCAGGTAACAATTCTTTATTATATATATATTTTATTCAGATAAATCCATTAAAATAATAATCATTCTGTTTTCCAGACAATACATTTCCTCCCGTTTTTAATTTACATATCAGGATTTATGACATAAAACAGCTGACAAATATTTTAGTAAATACACCAGACTTTTAATTAGACTATTTCAGCTGCATATTCATAATACAAATAATTGTTTTTTTCTCAGCAATCCATCCTAAACATAATACATTTGTAAAGACTTTTGTTCATAGTTATTTTGCAAGTACAATGGAACCATGATATTCATTATATTTTGGTTCAGTCTTCTCTCTTTCATACATCAAATATCATGTGTCACCTTTTCTTGATAAGCTTTGATTCTAAGAGAATTATTTTATTGGACTGCAAATGCCCATCATTATTCATATATATATATATATGTGTGTGTGTATGCGTGTGTGTATCACAGATGCTTTTTATGTGCATTGTAATCATATATTAATTAAAATTATAATATAAACTATTTTTTTTAAAAATAATAATATAGTTATTAATAATAGATTACGGGCACATATATATAAATTACATGTGCCATTTACTTTTTCTCAAGAAACAACTAAAACTATCTTTACTTTCTTATAAATATAAAATGGATAGTGAATTTTTATCACAATTAAACAGATTCTGGAAGATATATATTTTTTCTTCAATTTCTTTTTCTCCTATGGAAATGTTATAGCAATTTTGTCATCATCAACTCTAATTGTTTTGATGTTTTTAAGTCTGTATTGACTTCAAAATCTATACAGTTACATCTTACTTGCTGATACCTATTTTAATTTCTCATTGAATTCTTCATACTTTAAAATTCTGTTACAATTCCTTGAATCTTTTATAATGCAGGTTTTCTGCCTCTACTAGCACTAGTTTTTATTTTATCACTTGAGGAAAATGCTTAATTTTTTTTTTTTTAAGTTTCATAAAATTTTTAATTTTACCCTTAGAAAACATTTTATTTCCTGAAATATTATACAACATCAAAATTTAGAAAGAATAAAATAAGTGAATTATAAAATATACTTTCATGTAATCTGAATAAACACTTATTAATAAACTTGATCACAATAAATTCAAAAATAGTTACTGCTATATCATACATTTTTTTAACTTTATAAATTTTAGTGTTTCTATTTTTTATATTTATTTTTTTGTTTGTTTATAACATATAATTGAAATAGAGTATATGATATCACAGCATATATTGTTGCTTTACTATGTAGTCAGAACTAGTTCTTGCCAATATGTTTTTTATGAAGATGATGAATTGATTGTTCCTTCTTCATTATTGCTATTTAGACATAAAAGATTATATCTAGACAAATCTCTATGAATGACTAATGAATAATTATGCTAGCCTTTCAGTCTTTTTATACCTTATCTTTCTGCTTATATTACAATCAGCTCACATATATCTATAAATCAATTGTTTGTTTCCAAATTTCTAAGTATTTTCGTTCTGTTTAATGTTAAAACGTAACATATTTTTTTTAATTCTAATTCAAAATCATTTAACATGGTAAGCTTCTTACTAGTTTTCAACTTTGTTAGAAGTTATTTTTATATTTATATATTTGTAAAATCTTATAATATTATAGAAAAGCAAATTCAAATGTTAAATTTTATAATAAAGCTTTAACGAATTAATTCCATCCATGATGTACTGTTTACTACATAATAAAACTATGTTTACATATAAAGAATAAATGAATGGATAATTCAACTTGTCTGTGGATGCATCCACCCAGGCAATTGAACACGGGTGAACTTTTAAATACTTCTATATGTAAAATATATATTTTTATCCAGCTATGAATAATTCTAATACTCATATATTGCCCTCTCATCTTTATTTAATTTAAAGACTCGAAATAATCTGAATTATTATTATTATTATTATTATTATTATTATTATTATTATTATTATTATTATTATTATTATTATTATTATTATTATTATTATTATTATTATTATTATTATTATTATTATTATTATTATTATTATTATTATTATTATTATTATTATTTTATTAATGCGAATTATTATTATTAATACCAGTAATACAAATCGTGAAACCATTCATCACTAGATGTATGTCACTTACTCATATTTATAAGAGACACATACTCTATTTTATGGATTAGTTTCACTTGTAATATTTTAATTAGTTTGTTTTTATAAGTTTGTAGATAGCAATAATGGATTTTGCAACATCCTCACCCCTTTTTATTTCTACTAATTTTTTTTTTTAATTTCCTTTTAATTAATGTATTATTTTAGAGTTTTGAAATGCACTATTACTGTTTAAATAATACATAGCACCGATATGTTTATTTACATAAGCTATAATTTATTTTTAAATCTTTCGTTGTCTCCCAAGATTTCATACTATTGATTCTCATTAATTATTCCTTAATTTCCATAACCCATATTACCTATATTTTTTTTTGCCTGCAGAAACTATTGCTACAACGTATGCATCCAGGAATGAGCCAAACAGATAGGCTGTCCAATAAAGTGAAATAAGGACATAAGTGATGTTATTTAAAATAATTTCATACAGCAGCAATTATGATTACAGTTTCTGCAAACCAAAAAGCCAAGAGAATTAATTATTTTAAACCCATGTTGTAAAGAGCAAAAATAACTATTATTGTCAATATATAAATTATAATTAATGTTTAAAAACAAACTAAATCCTTAAATCATGTTCCATAATTAAGAGGAAAAAAAACTACATTTCCAAAGCAATAGTCTTTTATTTTAACAGGGGTCTCTTCTCCTCAAATATTGAAAACAAATCAGTAAGGTAATGTTCCCTATTTACTAGCCAATATTAAATGGACCACTGAATTGGTTATGAATCATTATAAAGTTTTTTTTGAAAATGTTCTATTTTTTTAAAAAGATTTCTCACATAATTTTGATACAAACCTTGAATAATGAGTATAACAGGCCAATTGTACTACATTACTGGAAAAGTCACATGACTCCAGCTTACACATTGATGTTCAGCTGCATACTCTTTTTCATTCACCACTACTGTGCTACTTAATGTAAGATTTAGATAGTATCACTTATTAAATTCCTAACCAGTACTATCTTATCTAATATCTCCAGACCAGTTTTTAGCTTACAGCTGTCATCAATAAAGAGTTTTGATTCTTGGAACAACATACTTAGATTTTTAATTTAGGAAGCTTACTTTCCAATAGTAATCATTTACTTCTCTGTTTTTCTAAGCTGTCCACACTGATTGAAAAACATATAAATGTTATCAATCTAAGGCAACTTGCCTATATAATCATATAGATCTAAAATTAGTTCAGTATCTATACATTCTAATCCTTAGTGTTTTAATAACCATAGGTACCTTTAACCTGTGGCCAGAATTTATATTAAATAAATAAAATCTCACATCTTTGGTTTTATGTCAATGCTAGTCACAAGATGGAGGTGTCTATGGTTATTAAAAACATTAAGGACTTACATATAATACTGAATTTTATTTCAGATTCATAAGTTTATATACACAAGTGAGCTTAAATTGGAAATATCTAAATGTTGTTCAAATTGTGATAGCTTGATAGTAAGTAAAGCAAAGAAGTTAGTATTGAATGTTAAAAGGAAGATGCATTAGATTCTAAGATCCATGTGTTACTGTTTCAATATCTAAATCTCCTTACTGATAAAAGCCAGAAGCTAGAAATTAGTCTGAGGAATTGGATAGAACAGCACTGGATAAGAATTTAATAAACACTACTACATGGTATCTATTAGTTATTGAAGCTGACATAGCATTGATACACAAAATAAAGTCATCCTTTGAGTTTTGATCTATCATGTGCAACTATTTCTGAATCTAAAATTAGAATTGGATCTGTGTAATGTATATCCATGACTGATTTTCAAGAACAAGGTAACTAATTTTTTATATGGATTATCAATAAAAGATATAACTTAAGTTTTCAGTAAAGTTTTTCACCATCTTTGGCTTTTAACAGGAAGTTAGCTAAATATATATAAGCTTAGTTAATTTTAACAGGTCATTCATTAGTGATAGTAAACGTTTATATAGCCATTCATAGTTAGAGAGCAAAGTTCCCACATTAATCTCACTTAGAAAAGTCTCAATAAAACATTTATAAAAACAATTGATTTTATTATTAATTTGGAGGAAATATGATCTAAATGTTAAATCCTTAATTAGCTTTCATTTTTAAAAATTATATAAAATATTTCTCATATCTTCCATTTCTTTTTTTAAAACGAAGGTAAATGAAGAACAATTCATATTAATTTTTAAATAACAATTGTATAATATTTAAAACTTTAACTACTGATGTGTCAGTTAACATGTAATTGAGAAATTAGACTTAAAAATTGATCTAAAATATTTAATTTTTTTTTTCTAAATTGTTATTTTTTCATTCCTTAATAGAATACACTAAGTATTGTATCATTTAATAGTAATAAAATTATTTGATTATCATTTGAATATGCTAAACATTTTATCAAATATGTCTCTGAGTATAATTGTGGTATAAAACAAAATGTTTATTGAAAAATATTTAATCTATGGACTGACGAAGGAAATTAATTTTGCCTGTGTTGAAAGGATACGTTCAAATATATAATTATTAGATTTTTTTAGTTTATTATTTCCAGTTAAAATTTTTTCATTAAACATTCATGTGTAGATTATTTTAGCTTTAGATTTTTCTATATGGAAATATATAATTTATCTTGCTTTTAAACAAAATCAAATAGTAGTGTGGCTTTTGATGTTTTGTTTATAGCTCAATATTTTCTTTATAGTTTTTCAAGTTACTATAGTTACCTCTAAAAGATAAGCCAGACTATTTGATTTCAATTTTTCCGAAAAATCAAACTAATATTTAAAAACAACGAAAATAAAATAAAAAATAGGAAGTTATAAAATTCTAATACATGGTATAATAAATTATGGCATAGATTTTAAATATATAGAGATATTTCGCATTATGCCATATCTTCATGTTATAATGAAAGTTGTAACTTTTAAGAATTTATTTAATGTATGTGCATGAATGTACATATATTATGATTAATAGTTTATTTTTCATTGCACCATATTCATGAATTTAAAATAGAATATCAATATTTAAAGCTACCTTGTAAACTTTAATGAGCTCTAAATATATACATATATTAAAATTACAATAATAACTTATTAAAATTGAAATAAAATACCACTGTCCTAAATCTAGAACTTAAAAGAGCATATTAATATATGGAAAATTAAGATAATGAAAATGATACATTGAGATTTTATTGTAATTGGCTAAATATCATTTGAACTGCAGAATACTTTACATATTATTTATGTTTCACATTAAATATGAAAAGTTGTTTGTTCTATTGAAGATTTGTTCATTGTTATTCGACTGAAAAATTTTTAAAGTGATTTCTAGCCACTGTTTAGATGTAAATTCAAATTCTGGATAAATTTTATTTAATATTATTCCATTTAATATCTGAAGAGAAAAAATGATTCACAGAAAAAAATATATTTAAAAAATGTGAAATATGTCAGATTTTCCACTAATTCAAAACATGGTTTTATCAAGTAATTTTTCTGAAATCTCAAACAATTTAGACAAATTTTTTGTCAAAAGGGAATTAGAAAACTTTTTTTCTTACAATAATAATGTACTTCAAGCCTTATTCCAGACATTTTAAAGAGATAAATAAATTCCATTTGATTTCATATCTTCACACATTATTAAAGTCTTCTCTCTATGTTCAATCACTGATTAATCAAATTTAAGAGTAGAACTTAACAATTTATTTTGAATGTTGAAGCTTATAAATATAAATAAACTCTGAACATCCTAGATAAGAAATATTAAAATTTTAATGCACTAGCAAAACAACAGTAATTATATAAAGTCAGAAATGAATTTTATTTTCTAGTTAAATTTTTATAATTACTTTCTTGTAAAAGTGAATTGTTATTTTGCTAAATGTATGAAGTAAATAAATTTTAATTGTTGTTTTTTATATTTAAAAGCATCATATGATCACCAATTCTTATACTTACACAATCTATTCAAAATAGCAGCAGCTCTCTCCATACAGTCATGCTATCCAGTGAAAGCCATAATAATCAGTGGATGCTTGTGCATCAGAATCTCTATCTAGTGTCTACTCATCTAACATTCTCAGACTAGTTTCTAGCTTGTGCCCTTCATCAGTAAGGAGCCTTGGAATTGATAGCATTGCATATAGATCTTTGCATCCAATGCAACCCTCTGTAAGTCACATTTTATCTTTTTACTTAACTATAAAGACACAAGAAAATATATAGATAATAAATCTTTAATGTAAGTGTTTCTATATATTTACTTTAGAACTTAAAAAAAAAAAATCTGTTAAATGTAATTGTTAAAATTAAATTATGAACTCAGCACCTGTAAATATAAGATACATTTCATTAATTAAACAGGATTTGATACATTTCCCCAATGTTGAAATTGCATTATTTACTTGTTCAATCTATATGTTTATCAATAAATAGAGATTGTCCTACTAAATTTCTGTTACATATCCATGAATTTGTTTTATAAATTCTTATTTATCAAAATATGTTTCAAGCTTTACTTTGGATTAGAAACCTTTTTTTTTTTTGGCTAATGTGCTTATGACTATCTCCCAGTAATATAATTGTAAAAAACAAACTACTATTAATTAACACAAATAATAAGCAAATTTATATATCAGAAGAAAAGTTTTGTTAATAGCATAATTTATATCACCAATAAAAATTAAATTTTATAATAATGAAAAAAAATTGCTGTTCACATCAAATATTCTTATAAATTCTTTGATTTGTTTCTTCTCTGAATATCTAAGTATTTAATATTTAAAATAGTTTAGCATCATTATGAAAAATGTTCTTTAAATATTTCATTTTAAAATCTAAAATACTGGGTTTTTTATATTTTTTCAGCTACTCCATTTAAATATTTATTTTACTATTCTTTTCTATTTTTTAGTTTTTATAGAGAGGCTCTTTGTTTTTATTGTTGTACAATATTTATTTTTAAGATTATATCAGTGTTTTGAATTTCATATATTTATCATTACTGTTTATAGTTAAAGTTTCTTACCGTGCATGGTTTAGTAGAATGGTAGAATGATAATCTTAAAAATTAAAGATTTCAGGATCGAAGCTCAATGCTGCTACTTAGTGATTGAATGTCACACAACCTTTGGAAATGAACCATTCAATGATTTTTTTAAATTTTATCATAGCTTTGTTTTTGAAACAAAACAAAAAAATTGTAGATAAATGTTTTATAATAATGTTGACTTTTTAAATGTGCTGAGTTATATGCATCCATTTTTACCACAGAAATGAATTCTTAATAGAAATAAGAAATAACTGGTTGGATGTCTATCATTTTAAATATAAAAATTAATCAGTTATGATAATTTTAATTTATTTCTCTAAGATTAACTTTATTTCCGGTTTTATATGAAATATATTGATTGCTATCAAGCTGTTTTCATCAGTCAAATATTAGTTTTATCATGTTAAATTAAATTAAATGCACCCTAAATATTATTAATGCATTAAATGCTTGCACTAAACTCTTACCCCATCAGCTATTAATATATATAGTACCAGAACATTATGGCACATGGGTTTATACCCTTCAGTGTTCATTTTACTAAAAATAAAATATAAAGAAAAAAAATCATATTGCATTTTTTATTGTATTTATTGCATTTAATTGATGGGTCCCATGATATAAAATATATTTAAAGTCCTGTTATGACTCACATAAAGTATTTAAGTTTATTAAACTTTGGGGAAAAAACAAAATAACTTTATAACATTTTTTTGTTTAAAAGTTAAATATTCT
The DNA here is from genome assembly GCA_028023455.1 of Epiperipatus broadwayi. NCBI lineage: Eukaryota > Metazoa > Onychophora > Udeonychophora > Euonychophora > Peripatidae > Epiperipatus > Epiperipatus broadwayi. The sequence goes on along the minus strand of JAQFVV010006983.1, from coordinate 181,440 downwards.
ACAGAAAGGAATTTTCTTTCTTTTGTTTTAACTTTATCTTTGTAATTAGCAGATCTACAGAACTGGTAATTTATTTCTTTTGTAAAAAAAAAATAAATTATTTAAAAACAAAATCTATGCATTATGAATAATATCCCAATTAGTATATGATAGATTTAGTTAATAAGAGCATTTTAATCCTGAGTTTTATGTTTCTCCCTGACTTATGTTGGCTATGACAAAGTTAGAGTATTGAGTCTTGGAGCATGGGTGAATAAGTTGAAATGTGGTCAGTCTAGGTCTCTTTTCCTGGACTCTTGATTCTGTTATGTGGATGTACAAACTTGAATGTCACAGCATATAAATTTAAATTATTACCATAGGTTTCTCTAAACAGTTTAGTAAGCTTATTGTGTGTGGATAAGTTTATGTATGAGGTATAATATTAAAGTCTCAGTTAAATCTGGATTTTCCTTGTTTTTTAGTTGTCTGCTGTTTACATATATGGGCTACACAAATGTGGGCAATGAGAAACACTTCTGTGGGCAAAATTTATATTTTATATCTCCTCTGTCTCTGGACTTCTTATAGACACATCTGCAAGGTTGATAGAGCTACATTATTTAGAGTCTGATTGGCACAAATCAAGTAGGATTAGAAAACCATGTTTATTCTTTTTAACATGCAGAATTGCAATATTTTAGCTTATTTTTGTGTCAGTCCTGAAAAGTATTATCTCAGCAATCTTCTTAGATGATATATGATGCTTCTTAAACTAGAATTGGAATCTTTTCCAGCTATATGATTCTGGTGATGGGCACTTTGGATTTCTACAGATGTTATTGTTTTTCTTTTTATATTTTTTTTATAACCCAGGCCCTATCAAGGACATCTGTCCCAAAAAAAATTGAACTTGTTTTGCTTTCTCTAGATATTTGCCACTTAATTTGTTGTTTTTCCCTTTGTGTTTCTTTTCTAAATTAATTTTTATTACTTTTAATTACATGTTGTTCCACTGAATTTAGCTTCAATCAAAATTGTAAGAATGTTTTTTTATTTTTTTTTTGCATTACTTTTTTTTTTTCAAATACTCCACAATATTTGATGAATCCCTTGATTTGAACTTGAGTGATTTAGGAGGCTAGTAAGTTACAACAGCTACTAGTAGAGTTAACTACAATTGCATCATTACATATATATTAATTGGAATGTTTTATATTTATTATTTATTTATTCTGTCAATTTTTTTAATCTTAAATTAATGATTTTTTTTAATGCAAATATATCTTTAACCTATTAATTATCATAAAATGAAGTGCATGAAGAAAATTTTAATCAAGAAACATGCATTATCCAAATGGAAAATTTGTAAGCAGAAGTAATACATGTTTAACAAAACAAAATTATATAAAAAATACAGTTTCTTGTTTTGAAAAATAGGAAAAAAATATTTTAAAATGATATTAATATATATATTGTACCAGTCAACTGCAACCCATCAATTACACAAAGAACCGACTTCGAACCCAGACTGACTCCAAAACTAAATCCGAAACCAAACTGAGTTTAAACCCTGTGCACAAATGACTGAGGTATAACAGAATCCATAGTATAGGGTATTGCCTAAACTAGCTCGGTGGAAACACAGACAACTCTGACTAACTTATATATATATAACTGTGTGGTGGATGCTCAATGCTATATACAATCAATACAATATATATATATTCTTGTGTTGTCGATACAGACAGTAATCAAATGACAGTGAAATAACTATTTAATGAAGAGAGAGACAAAACTAGATTACACAAATGTTTAAGAATTATTCTTACTATTGGATAAAATTTACATACAATACAACTACTTGTTATATACAATATTACCTTTTTACTTCTAGTCTTTAATGGAGATATATATATAATTGACGGACAATATTGCATTGATATTTTGGTTGGCTTTATAACCATTTATCTATGAACGGTGTAGGAAATATCGCAAATGATTTCCTTTTTAAATATAATACTAGCATAACTTAACAATTAATTTGTTTATGTGTTTAATTATGTACGAGAGATATGAGAATGAGAGCAAAATAAAACTTCAAATGTTTTATCCTTATGAGACTAAATTCTTTTATTAAATTAAGGCCACCTCGTTAGTTTTAAAACAAATTAAACCATCACATATTACGGGAATGGAGAATAAGCTTATATCTTCCAATATAGGGTGATGTGACTGGCTGCTATTCGAGACAAATATAATAATCAGAAGTAATAGATTGCGGTGTGTAAACAAGACTGGGCAGCTTGCACTTTGGCAATTCTTTACACCCACAGATGAGGCTATGAGAATTTCTCTCTCCCTTGTTTGAAATAACAGACGAGACACTGAATCAAGCTATAGGGAGCGAAAATAGCACTAAACCAGTAACATTGTGAATGAATGCTCGAAGCAAAATTATAAATAACAATATAAGACTTTATTTATTTCTCCATACTTTTCCCATGTAATTGTCTGACAAAGTAATTTAAAACCACACGGTAGGCTCAAAGAATCATACGTTTAACTATTAATTAATTACACTCTGAATCTCATACCCCCCTGACTGTTCAGAAAGTAGTAAACACAATAATGGCTACCCTTGATTATTATTTTTTTCCTCGTATCAGAAAACACGCAATTAAATAGATAAAATCGGTTTTAGATATTAACTACCCGGTGGCATAGAATAAAACTTCCTTAATTAAAACTATAATACATACATCAATTTAAACCAATATATATATATATATATATATATATATATAATAATGAACAAATATTTATTAAAATCATCATAAACATAAAGACTTAGCAAATTGTAATTTAAAGACCAGAGTAAAAGTAAATAAAAGGGTGGCAAGGGATACATTTACTTACAGGTTTACTGTATTCATTTTATCAAAAGAAAACAAAATAACAAAGATTTAGCATATTTTGTACAAGATTAAAACCTAATTATATAAGGGACTGACATTAAAAGAAAGTGAAAAGTTTATGTAAAGTAGATTTACCATTCTTTCTTTGTCTGGACGCATTCCTTGCGATGATGATTGCTCAGAACGTAGGCGCGCATTTTGGTCTTGTTATAATGACATATTGGCTTTCAAAATTTAGGGTTGGAAACTGGAACTATAGGCACATGAAAGTTGGAAAACTGGAACCACAGTACATGATATTCGGCAGGCTAGGACGGTTTCATTGGCAGGACAGGGATCAGCTTCCTGGACTTAGCCCGACATTATTGAAACTTACAGGTCACTTCTTAATACTGCAATCTCCAATTTTACTCTGCTGCTCTCTCCTTTTGTGGAGTGGTCAAGAAAAAAAAATGATGCAATCCAAAATGATGCAATCTAAAATGATGCAATCTGAATGATGCAATCTAAAATGGCCAAAGTTCCCACAATTCTACTGGTTATTTGTCACCTCATTTTGGACCCCGCCTTCCTTGATTTTCTGGCCTCCAGCAATTTTCACTTTCACTATCTATTCGGTACATTGAAATGTTTTTTTTTAACTAAATCTGTACAAGTATTAACTATTTAAAATTAAGAATTATTCACGCAATGAAACTTCCCTTTTTTTTTCTTTAAAATAATCTTATATTGGTATCCAAACCACGCACACCCAATGATATATATATTTTACTACTTACATTATTTATATAAGGAATTTATTTAATTTTTTACATAAAATATGACACACAATTTAAATTTATCTGGCTTGGATGAACAAAGCCTCATTGCATGAGATAATGGTTTGTACCAAATCTGCTATATCAAAATTTGAAAATAACAAAACAAAAAAACCCATGAAACTAAGATCCATTCTCTGATCGAACTGTTTCATTTCTTCCCACTTCAAAAAAAAAAACAATTAAAAAAATGTTTATACATATATTACCAGACCTGCATCGACTTACAAAGTTGTTTGAATTCAGAGAACAGTCTGGGTGAGAATTTGAATTCGAACATGGGTGTAAAATGATACATTTTATCAAGCGTCAGTTTATTAATATCCGTTATTTGTTACTCATAAATCTATATTTAAAAATCATGGTCATTTACCTGGGTATCCTGAACGATATGTGCCCACTATGATCTCCCTGGGTCTGGAGGTATATATGGTTTTAATTGTCTAGCATTCTAACTCTCTTGCAGACCCTTCCCTTTTAGTAAAGATGCGTTCTCATGGCATTCTTCTACTATCTCATATGGTCCATTATACAAGAGAAAGAACTTTTTGAATTCCTTCCTGGGTGCATTACTGGCTCTTGGGGATCTTAGCCAGACTCGATCCCCTTTTTTGAAATTATGATTTTGCTTTCTCCTCTTTTAATTCTATTTCATGCCATGCATTCTAGTTGTTTCCGGGCCCTGTCTTGGTCCATGCTGTGATCGATATACACTACCCTGTTTTGCGATAGCATAGGGAAAATGGGTGGGCATGGTATACCATAATGAAGACGTGTAGGAGGAAAGCCCATGGATTCATTCATAGTGTAATTGATGCAATCCATGATGTATTGGATTTTATCAACCCATTTCCGATGGTCTGTCAATACACATGCGAAAAAGTCGACCGATTTCTCTCATGACTCTTTCACACGGGTTCGACTGTGGGTTTCTTATTGATGTTAGATGATGATTTATATTCTGCTTCTTTATCCAGTTTTTCCACTCCTTCGAGGTGAATGCAGAACCATGGTTGGAAAGTAGGGTTTCAGGCTTACCTACCTCTTGGAATTGTTTTCCTGAAGAGCCTGGGTTGCATTTCTGGTATTTGCAGACTGAACTGGGTAAATTTTAACGTATTTGGAAAAAATATAATACGACACCAACAAATACTGAAATGCTCTAAATTTGGGCGAAGGGCCATAGTGGTCTATTGCAAGGACCTTGTTTGGTTTAGTAGCTATCACAGGTTTTATTTGTCCTGCGTAGGACTTGTTGGGGGATTTAGTAATAGCACAGGTATCACACCGTCTTGTAATGGACATGATCTGGTGATACATTCTTGGCCAGTAGAATTGGCGCTGGACTGCTTCTTCAATCTTCCTGGGTCCATAATGTCCTAGAGATTGGTGTACATGTTTATTTATAAGGGCCCTAAGTTGATTAGGTACACTATTTTCCAAGGGGCACTGTGGTCTTTGGTCTGGGTTTGTAATATGCCTTCCTCAATTCGGAAGTGAGGATATCTGCTTCGCGACTTCTGATTTTTATCCGATTGTTTAGATAGATCCTGGATGATATGGTCGTACTGTATATTCTGGAAATAACTCAAATTCCGTAATTCAGCTTCTATAGGGCTTGAATAGTCGTAGTCATAATTTCCAAGGTTTGGTTCCTTATTTCAGGGTTTTGTATTTTCATTGGTGTCGGATTGCAACTCAATATGTCTGCCACAATATTTTCCAATCCTGGGCAGTATTGGACTTGGTACTGGAATTGTTGGAGGGCCAGACTCCACCTGATTAGATGGTCATTAGTAAGGAAACTCTTGTTTAGGAACTCCAGGCAATGGTGGTCCATGATAATTATCACTTCAGACCCCAACAGGAACTGCCAGAATTTCTGGCATGCCCACACAATGGCAAGAGTTTTTTGTTCCATTGTAGTGTAATAAACTTCTGCGCCCTTCAAGGCATGGCTGCAAAAATATATAACTTAGTGGGCTCCGCTGTCACTTATTTGGAACAGAATAGCTCCGAGTCCCTGTTTGCTGCTGTCCTTTTGTATGTAAAAAGGGTGATGGAAATTCGGGTGGTGCAGCATTACAGCCTGTAGAAAATTTTCTTTTACATGGAAGAGTTCTTTGTCATGGCAAGGGGTTCATTTTCACTTCTGGTTTTTTTTATGAGGTCCACGAGTTTACTAGATTTCTGGGCGAAATCTGGATAGAACTTATGATAGAAATTGCAAAGTCCCAGGAATGATCGAACCTGCTTTTGGTTGGTTGGGGTAGGGAAATTTTCTATAGCAGCAATTTTATCTGGATGGACCTTGATTCCATGTTGGTTGATGACATGACCCAGGAAGGTTATCTCGCCAATGGCAAAACGGCTCTTCTCCAAATTTACAGTGATATTTTTTTCTTTACATTCCCTGAGGAACCTTTCTGAATGTTGTAAATGTTCCTTTGGGTCTTCTGACATGATCACCAGGTCATCCATGTAACTTACCATATGCCTCTGTATTTCTTCAGATAAGTTCTGCTGCAAACAGTGCATTAAATTTGCTCCGCTGTTTATGAGCCCAAAAGGAACTCTTTTAAATACATGAGTATACCCATTATATCTAAAAGCCATGTATTTCCGATCCCTTGAGTCCAGATTTAGCTGCCAATAGCTCATGGTCAGGTCCAGAGTTGAAAATATTGTTTTACCTGCCAGCTGTAGCAGTACCTCATGAATAGGGGGGAGCATCTTTTTCTGGGATGGTAACACTGTTCAATTATCAGGCATCCAAACACAACTGCAAGCTCCCATTTTTCTTTTTAACCACCACCAACGGGTTGTTATACCATGATGGGCCACATTCGATAATACCCCACTAGATCATTTGATGAATCTGAGCTTCTATTTTCCCTCTGTACTAGAAGGGTATGGGGTAAGTTTTGGATGGGATGTACGTCTCCTTCTTTACTCAGATCTGATGTGTATACCCTCTAATTTCACCTGGAGTAGGAGAAAAAAATGGCCTGGCATTCCTTTAGGATTTTCCTGATCTGGTCCATGTCCCTAGGTTCCATGAGAACAGACTCTTGCACCTTTTTATTGATTACCAATGGGTTGACTGACTGGACCAAGCAACTTTTGCAGTCAGACTTTTTACTAAGCAACATTTTGAAATTAATGATTTCACTTCCAACAAAACATCTTCCCCTTTCATAATCAATGACCCCATTGTTTTGAGGTAAGAAATCAGAGCCCAATACTACATCGTATATAAGTCTGTCATCACAAGAAACATATCACCATCCTTTGATTTATTTTAACTGCCAACCACACCTGATGGTTCTCACTTAGCATTTTTTCCCATTTGCTAATGTGAGTTGAATAGGTCGAATTGGCAACTGCAAAATCTCATGAGTTTTTTTTAGATTGTCAATCCAAGCCGCAGACACAATTGAGGCTTGGCTACCTGAGTTGATCAAAACTGTAACCTTGTTATCTTCTATCTCTACTTCTATAACTGGGCACAAGCAATTCGCTCGATGGTCCTGGTTTCCCTTCTCTGCAATTAGGTTCGTCATCTGGTCAGTAGTTGTAACAGACTGACTTTACTGTTATTTAGGCCCAGAGATTCGGAGTGTGGATCTACCATCTCCAAGAACTTTGCTATCTCTGGAATAGTGTGTATTTGGCTACTGATCATATGCCCCTGACTTTTTGTGGCATGTTATATGCTATCATTCGAATAATTCAAGACTCTGACCAGTTGAAAGTGTGTAATGAACAAAACTTGGTCACCTGCTGCAGAAAAAATTCGATTAGGGTAATTAAGATTCCTGCCATAAAAGCATTCTTTGATAAGGCTGTGCAATGCTATCTCTTGTCTCTCCTCGCCCCAGAACATATTTAGCAGCCTGTCAAAATACTCCTTAAAATTTCTAGGTTTTTCTCAATATGACCCACCAGTCTTTGGCGACTGATTTCAAATGATGCTGAATGATAGCCATTTGCTGTTCATTATTTAAGGTTATTTTCCTGAAAGTATCCATCAAACTGTCAATATGTTTGTGAGGGTTTTCCCAGCATTCCCCATAAAAGTCTATCACTCTGACCAAGGGGTGTTGGGGGTCAAATGATTCATCCATTCTGGTCTATTCCTGCTGGTATATACTGTCTTCCTTTTGTATATTCCATTAACCTATATGCGTAACTTTCATATGTCAGTTTGGTCTTTGCAAAATATTTATTTATAAATTCATAAGATATACTGATCTCGGATCCTATATGCCTAATCTTCCCCAGCTGCCAAGATACTGAGTTCCCTTCTTTCTCATCCAGTTTGTACGCCTCACTTTATTTCGTTTGCCTATGCTCCGATTAATTTCTGTTATATAAGCAACCCCCTTTCCTTTTTTCCCTCTGTATATATATATATATATATATATATATATATAATAACATATCTAAACTACTAAATAAAATGGGACAAAATTTATTTTACCCGATTCAAACTGTTCTCCTCAGTCTTATATACACACACCAAAAAAACATACTAATAATTAGTATATATACAGTATACTATTTATAATACCGTCAGCGATTCTCTCTCTTTTTTTTTTAAAACAAACATTCATTACTGCTGTATGGACAACATTTTTGCTGACAAATTTATTTGAAAGGCGCCAGTCTGCAAAATGAGGACGATGGATCGTTTAATCCGCTGCTCACTCAAATATATAAATTGATTACACAATTTAAATACATTTATCTGCTTCAAAACTTGTTTTAATAAAACATTGATTAATATTAACACTAACTTCTGTGGTGCTATCAATTAAAATTTCGATTTTCTAGAACGTAAGTATACACATCATTAAACACTTCATCAACTGCATTTGGCTGTTTGGTGATATACAATAAAACTTGACCTAAAAAAACTTGACCTAAATGGTTACTTTACCTACACAGATAACATATGTTCCGGTTAATAAACTTTACTCGACTGACATTTATTACGCAATTTTTTTGAGAGGGTTTCTATACTAAACATATATATACATACACATGTGTTCGAATATTTATAACCTAACGAGCATCTCTACCTCTTTTCTCTAACAAGAAATCCAATTTTGTTCTGTTACAAAAAAACAAACTTTCAAAAGGGTGTAGAAAATCCAAATCATTTATTTTGAATTAAATAACCACAAGAAAATGTAATATAGATTTCATCTGCTTTGAAACTATTACTCACTATATTTGTCATTAAACAAAACCAGAAAACTTTGAAGTCACTTTCCATTTATTATATTCCTTCTTTTTTTTCACAAAAAACTTAATGTATCACTATATTCTCTTAATAATATTAGCGGATAGTATATTTAAAAAAAACTACTTGACAAGTGGAAAATATTAGTCTATTTGATTTACTTCAAAACATCACTATAAAACTGCTCATTTAATAACACAAACTATATATCAATAGTATAAACAACAAAAAAATATATATCCCTGTAACTCAATATTTACTCATCTATTTTACAGGGTGTGGGAGATTTCTTCATCAGCGCCCCAGGTTGGGTGCCAAAATTTAACCAACTGTACCGGTCAACCGCAACCCATCAATTACACAGAACTGATTTCGAACCCAGACCAACTCCAAAACTAAATCTGAAACCAAACTGAGTTCAAACCCAAACCCTGTGCACAAATGACTGAGGTATAACAGAATCCATAGTACATGGTATCGCCTAACACTAGCTGGGTTGAAACACAGACAACTCTGACTAACTTATATATATAACTGTGCGGTTAATGCTCAACGCTATATACAATCAATACAATATATATATATTCTTGTGTTGTTGATACAGACAGTAATCAAATGATGGTGAAATAACTATTTAATGAAGAGAGAGACGAAACTAGATTACACAAATGTTTAATAATTATTCTTACTATTGGATAAAATTTACATACAATACAACTACTTGTTATATACAATATTACCTTTTTACTTCTAGTCTTTAAGTGAGATATATATATAATTGATGGACAATATTGCATTGATATTTTGGTTGGCTTTATAACTATTTATCTATGACCGGTGTAGGCAATATCACTAATGATTTCCTTTTTAAATATAATACTAGCATAACTTAACAATTAATTTGTTTATGTGTTTAATTATGTACGAGAGATATGAGAATCAGAGCAAAATAAAACTTCAAATGTTTTATCCTTATGAGACTAAATTCTTTTATTAAATTAAGGCCGCCTCATTGGTTTTAAAACAAATCAAACCATCACATATTACGGGGATGGAGAATAAGCTTATATCTTCCAATATAGGGTGATGTGACTGGCTGCTATTCAAGACAAATATAATAGTCAGAAGTAATAGATTGCAGTGTGTTAATGGAAGACTGGGCGGCTTGCACTTTGGCAAGTCTTTACACCCACAGATGAGGCTAGGAGAATTTCTCTCTCCCTTGTTTGAAATAACAGACGAGACACCGAATCAAGCTATAGGGAGCGAAAATAGCACTAAACCAATAACATTGTGAACGAATGCTCAAAGCAAAATTATAAATATCTATATAAGACTTTATTTATTCCTCCTTACTTTTCCCATGTAATCATCTGACAAAGTAATTTAAAACCACACGGTAGGCTCAAAGAATCATACGTTTAACTATTAATTAATTACACTCTGAATCTCATACCCCCCTGACTGTTCGGAAAGTAGTAAACACAATAATGACTACCCTTGATTATTATTTCTCCCCTCGTATCAGAAAACATGCAATTAAATAGATAAAATCGGTTTTAGATATTAACTACCCGGTGACATAGAATAAAACATCCTTAATTAAAACTATAATACACACATCAATTTAAACCAATATATATATATAATAATGAACAAATATTTATTAAAATCATCATAAACATAAAGACTTAGAAAATTGTTATTTAAAGACCAGAGTAAAAGTAAATAAAAGGGTGGAAAGGGATACATTTACTTACAGGTTTACTGTATTCATTTTATCAAAAGAAAACAAAATAACAAAGATTTAGCATATTTAATACAAGATTAAAACCTAATTATATAAGGGACTGACATTAAAAGAAAGTGAAAAGTTCATGTAAAGTAGATTTACCATTCTTTTTTCATCCAGACACGTTCCTTGCGATGATGAATGCTCAGAACGTAGGCACGCATTTTGGTCTTGTTATAATGACATATTGGCTTTCAAAATTTAGGGTTGGAAACTGGAACTATAGGCACATGAAAGTTGGAAAACTGGAACCACAGTACATGATATTCGGCAGGCTAGGAAGGTTTCATTGGCAGGACAGGGATCAGCTTCCTGGACTTAGCCCGACATTATTGAAGCTTACAGGTCACTTCTTAATACTGCAATCTCCAATTTTACTCTGCTGCTCTCCTTTTGTGGAGTGGTCAAGAAAAAAAAATGATGCAATCCAAAATGATGCAATCTAAAATGATGCAATCTGAATGATGCAATCTAAAAATGGCCAAAGTTCCCACAATTCTACTGGTTATTTGTCACCTCATTTTGGACCCCGCCTTCCTTGATTTTCTGGCCTCCAGCAATTTTCACTTTCACTATCCAGTCGGTACATTGAAATGGTTTTTTTTTCACTAAATCTGTACAAGTATTAACTATTTAAAATTAAGAATTATTCACGCAATGAAACTTCCTCTTTTTTTTTTTTTAAAATAATCTTATATTGGTATCCAAACCACACACACACAACGATATATATATTTTACTACTTACAATATTTATATAAGGAATTTATTTAATTATTTACATAAAATATGACACACACAATTTAAATTTATGTGGCTTGGATGAACAAAGCCTCATTGCACGAGATAATGGTTTGTACCAAATCTGCTATAGCAAAATTTGAAAACAACAAAACAAAACAAAAAACAAAACATGAAACTAAGATCGATTCTCTGATCGAACTGTTTCAATATATATATATATTCTATAAAATGATAAATGAAATGGAAGTAGTGTTAAATGACATAGTTCACTAAAAATCCCAGATGCAAATTGTTAATATGAAACTAAAATGTTCACCCTTATAAAAAAAAGAGAAAATTGTTATTCAAAATCTGTAGAAAATCAGTAATATTAATAATTATTTATTTAACAATGCACTTGTTTTTTTTTATAAAATATAGAAATATATGTTAAAGAAAAATAGCTATATTTTATGAAATAGTTATGAATTTATTTAGTGTGAGAAAAATAAAATATGAATTTCTCTTCATAGATAAACAATACTTTATTATGGATATTTTTTGCAATTTTTTTTATTAATTTTTTTTTATTAAATTTAGTGTGAGTAAAATAAAACTTTTAAACAGAAATGCAGCATTTGCAGTAAAAATAAAAAGTATTAATGATATTTATTTAACATAAAATTTGGTCATGCCCATTAATAAAAGAATAAAATGCAGTGTGTGTGTGTTAACTATATGTTAAATAAAAAAAGAAAAAGAATAAACATCATAAACAGTATTTTTTAATCCCTGGAAAAAAATAGTGATGAAATTTAGATAGCGCTGAAGGCATAGAAGACATTACCACTAAGTAGAAATATACTTTATTAATCATCCAGGAGTGGTTTTTTCAGCATCACAACATGTGTAAACAACAGAATTGGCACAGTTACATCAGGATCTACCCAAGTAGATAATTAGATCTTTTTTCAGCCTTAAGAAAGAATTGATTATTGCTAACATTATTAGTATGATTCAATTAAAAATGAAATAGAACAACCAAATACTAAAAGTTGTTTTATTTCTATAAAATGTTGAGAAAAAAATTACCAATTTAGAAAAAGTATATTAAAAAAATTAGAATGACAAAATTGCTGGCAGTCCAAAAATTCGACCACATTCATGAATTAAGCTTCCAAGGTAAACTAAATCAAAAAATGAAGTGTGTACAGATTTTTTAAAATATTCTTAGTCAGCCCTGGCAATTCTATCTAAGATAGATTTTGATATACCAGTCATTTTCCTGACAGCTTATTTCTGTTCAAAATTCCTAATTATATATAAGAAATGCAATTTGGACTTAGGGATTTGGAACTAGAGATTTTTCCACAATGCTCAGAAAAGGAGCAATTTTTTTTAGATGTTTGGGATCAAACTTTTTCAGGAAATCAATTCCCATCATTTGATTGTTTTTGTTTGTTTTTTTTTTATTCTGGAGGGGGGGGGGAATCCACTTTCACGTATATGAAACAATTTTTAGTATTTGCTTTTTCTATTTCTTTTTTTTTAAATTTCCCTAATGTCAATGATCTTAGATACTGTCAATTCTTTTGTTAATGTTGATGGACCACTAGAGTATATCCTGTCAAAAATGTCTCAATTCTTTTGTGTTTATATATGTTATTGCAGTTAACAAATTAACAATATGTAATTGTTAACTGTATCACTCAGTGGTTTGAAGAAATGTTGTGACTCTTCTTGAAAAAACCTGCCATTTGTCTTGCATTGGTGGTCAAGAGGTCAGCGTGACTGCCTTACAAGCAGTTGCCCAGGTTGTGGGTTCACATCCTGGCCGATGCTATGACACTTGAAGAAAAAAAAGCCTGCCCCATTTTCAGTCATATTGGTTTACCCTATGCAGCTAAAATAGTATTTGCTACTAACTACTTCCGTTTCCAAACTATAACTTACTGTTCCAATGTGTCCCAATACCCTTGTATTATGTCTGATTTCCTTTCAAATGGTGTAGCCAGATATCTTTTCACACTGGCTACACACTAATTAATCTAGTTATATGTTTGGTTTGTTTATGTCATTGGCTATTTGGTTGGTTTTATTAAATCGTTGTTTTATTTTTTTGCTTTCAAAAAAAGTAAAAATGTTTTTTTTTTTTTCACTTTCTATTGCTGAAGTAAATGTTATCAAATATCGAAATTGTTATTCGATAATAATTTTCAGTAATATTTTCAATTATATCACTTTATAAATTAACATTTTAATTTTAAAAAATATTCATTTTTATAAGCTAATTTAAATATTATATGTATTTAAAATTGATGTCAGATAATTTCATTTTAATTAATTATAAATGATAAATAAAAAAAATAAAGGTACGTAAGCCAAAGAAGTTGATCTGCTCTTTTAGCATAATAGTATGGATTTAAGAAAAGTAAAAATATCTCAATTTTCTCTGTTATTTAGAATTATTGTGCACAACTTGTAATTATGTGTTTCAGTGTAACATGACGCTATATAAGTAACTATCATATTTAATATAATGTAAAAAAAAAAAATGTTTAAAATGTTTCGCATACTCTTAGTACAGGAAAATAATATTTACTATATATAAATTATTCTACAACAATCGCATATTAAAAATATGAAATACATTTTTATATGAAAAATAATACATTTTATGCATATATTAGAATATTTACGTGAAGGCATTCAAATTTATTAATAGAGAAGTTTTCATAATATTATGTGTGTTTCATTCGAGCTTATTAAGATCATTCTTTTGAAAGTTAGTCATGATTCTAAATTAAGTAAATTTTTCAAATAATTAAGTCTCCTATTGTTACTGTGGAAGTGAGACGGACAATCTTTATTCACGGTTTTAATCAAGAACTATAACTCCTTTGTGATTTCATAAATGTGAAGACAGAACTTTAATTGAAAAAGTTTTTTTTTTTTTAATTATAGACAAGAATTAAACTTAAATAAGTAAACCAGTTTAACTAATAACCTCGTAAAAATTAAATTATTTTAAACTGCATGACATTTCACACAGAATGTGATAGTGTACCTACATACAGTTGTTTTGTGTGGTAGCGTAATTTTGATATTATGAAAGGCATTGTTTAATGTTTAAAATAGCCGTTAGTAGCATTATTATAAACAAAGGAATTTTACTATTTGATTAAGTAATTATCAACAAAGGAATTTTACTGTTTGATTAAATATTCAATGTTTTTGTTTCATTTTTATAGCCATTATTTAATTATTTAAAATTAGCATAAGTTTAAAAAAAAGAATCAGTAATGCGATGTTTTATAAACAGAAATGAAAGACCAACTATTCGTAACGTATCAAAATATTACTGCGAGTCTAGATAATAAATTATGTACGCAAATTTGTTGGTTGGTTTCTTCATATAAGACTATATATATATTTAAAATGCACTGCTGAAGAACAGCACATTGCTGAATATTTTTATGGTAAATTTTTAGAAAAAATAATGACAATTGTAGTGACCGTTACTTATCACACCATTCTTTTTTTAACACGTTTATCTTTTTAAAAAAACAAGTTTTTCATATTGCTAATTTTACAAACTTGCAAAACAATTACATTAGTATATCAATTTCAATGGTGAATTATTTTAAATATATTTTCAAATTTTTGTTTTTTATTAGTGCATCTTTCACTTTAGCTCATGCCTCTTACAACCATTCATTCGTTCAGAATTCATAACAACATGTCTCACTACAAATGCACTTTTGAAACATCCTCTTCACATATTCAAATGAGCAAAACATAGATAGCAAGTTATATTCTTATTTCATATACCCATTTTTTTGATATATTTTAATTTAATTTCATTTACATATGATATATGTTTTTAGATATATTTCAAACTTTTATTCCCTCACACATTTTCGAAACATATGGTGAAAGACATATGAAAAGATAAATAAACCCCAAGATGTACATTTCAGACTAAAACGGCATTCATATCACAATATCTTAACATATATCTTAATCATTTGTTCAGTATTATACAAATAACAAATTACTGCAGTTTGATTATAAGTGTTAAACTTTCTGCATTCACAAATTTGTCACCAACCACAATGTATAATTATATTAATGATTATTAATCATCATTTATTAAGCTAGGATTATTCCTAGCCAAAAAGTACACTTGAAATCTTGCTTAATGAATAATATTTGTTAGGTTATACAGGTATCAACACTTAAGTTTTCTCACCCATGTTGATAGTTTCAATAACTTTCTCTACCCTACTCCCATGCAATGTAGGAACTCGTTCTATCCATTCTTAAAGGTGTGTATTGTTATATAATTCACATATTGTAAAGAGAAAGGAAAGAGTTTAAAATAAATAAGACAGGCTGAAGATTAATTGGTAGGAACAGCTTCTAGTCAGGATTAAATGTAATTCAGAGAAAAGAAATGTTAATACAATTGCTAATACCACAAAGACTTATGTTTTAATTTAAATTGAGGTTTTGTAACTATGAAAAAATTAGAGGGTGCACAATATTCCAATTACACTTCCATGCATAATGTAAGGGTATATAAGTGTATTTGCACATGTCCATGAATAAATCACATAAATAAGTACAAGACTTTAATCAAAATAAAAATATGTTTAATTATGCTTTAAATTGAAGGAGTAAGATAGTTTTGATACAGTAAAATATAATACATGGCTAAATATTTTCATATACCTTATATGATGAAAATTTTTATTTAGTATTTAGAATAATATTGAATAGGTATTATCTACATAAATATCATAGATCATTTACTTTGTAATACTGGCAACTGATGCAAGAAAAACATTTTTTTTTTTTATTCAACCAAGAATGAGTCATCAGACAAAAGTTACATAACTTTAATATACAAAATTAAAAGCGTGTGAAACGCTTAAAAGAGAAGCTATAAAGATTCAAAAATTATTAAACACTAAGCGCATTCAAGGCCATTTGTCTCATATTCATAGCGATAATGCAAGATGCAGAACAAGGAAATAAAAGCGATATGCAAAGCGTATGCAAATGATTTAGATAGTCCAATATTTGGAAATGTCAAAGCAGGCATTACATCTATTAATCAGTGATGTTTTGGGAAATATGTGTTAAAGTGCTCCTGAAGTAAGTAAGTTATCATTTCTTTTAATAAAAAAAAATGTGTAAGATTTTATGGAAAATTTTAATATGAGAAATTAAAATCGGTGTTAAGTGTCACCAATATCGAAACTCTCCTTTGCCTAATTGGAGATAGATTAGAGTTCTGTTTTATATACACATGCCTGAATAATAATAAAAAAACTTTTCCGATATTCATCAAATCAATGGATAAACATTTAATGTTTACAATTTACAGAATATAATAGGATATAAATATAATTAGATTGTAGAATAATAGCAAAAAAAGAAATGGTTAAATTAGCACATACATTGAATGCATATTATGCTACTGAATCATATTTAAATAATGTAGATGGACATTGTGAAACATTATTTCATTGCGAGAAACTATATAAGTTACTTAAGTTTATTTGGAAGTTATATGAACAGATCATCCTAGAGAATAAAAATAAAAACAATATTGAAAAATAATTAAAAAATGCTGATAACTAAAAAATATTTTAAATATTGAAATTATATGGATGTATGTAAAAAAATTAGTTATGTATTTCATGGTTTATGAGATATATAGCTAAAATCATATTAATAATAATGTTTATAGAAATGAAGTATCTAACTGAATCACTAAAGACAAGCTTGCTTTAGCTTATAAATGCAAGCCTACAATACTTCATAAACTTCTTATTCCCCAACTGTATTCTTATTCATATATCTGCCACTGTCACATGTCATACATTATTGCTTTTCTGTGTGTGTGTTAATAATAAGAAACAAATTCTCAATCTTGATCCATTTTATAATATTGTCATGATGAAGAGATTGAAATAAAAGGTAGATGGAATCAGTGATTTCAATTTTTTTTATTAATTTTAATGATCCTGCTGTAGAATTAAATGAAGTAAAACACCCAAGTCTGTATACATATAAATTTAGCAGTAACTTATGTTAGAAATATATACAGACTAGGCTGAATAATGGTAAAATCATTAAAATGAATTAATCAATGATAAGTTGTAACCGCATGTGGAGAGAAAATGTATGGATTAGCTTGTGCAAAGACAAATGGGTTAATAAATTCAACAATTAATACATAATAAATTCTATTATTGCTATGTAAGAAAGGGAAATAATGCTGTCATTTTTATATAAGAATTATAATATATGAGGTTGCACAGTTGTGGTACCAGCTAGCAAAAGAGTGTTATTTGGAACTGACAGAAATTTTAGAGGTTTTATGCTCAATGTGAATCACAAAGATGGAGGCAAAGGGATTATAATCAATCTCATTAATAATTAGGTGAATGTACCAATAAGTATAATCTATAATGTCATGGATGTCACCCAATATCTAGTTAAATTTACTTATTATATGTTTAGATTTATGAAGTTATGCACAAAATTGAACCTGTAATGATGACCAGAGACAGTGTAGCAACACTCTACATAAAGATATAATAATCTCATCCACTTTATGCATAATCTCTTGGATTGGAAATTTTTAATCTTTTCGGATACTAGGCTTGTGATAATTAATTCCAAGACTTCTTAAATAATGTTTTTTTTTTTTTGTATAAATGGAATTATTGTTTTAAAAAAACTATTAAAATAAACCTTAAAATAAGAATTAAATCATCATTTTCAACCATTATTGATTCACTTTGGAATGAAGATCTTTCTAAGTTCAATCCACCTTCTCATTCATATTCTCTTTTCTCCACATTATACTTCCTTATTCCATCTATCTATCTCACATATAGTCTCTTTCTAGGTTTTTTAAAATCTCTTTATTCTAGTTTAACATTTCAACTGTTCATCTATTATTTCTTTTAGCAACATCCAGCTCCATTCCTATTCAGTTTCTTAATTCTTTCAATGATTTCAGTATAACACCTGTTTGTTTAATTCCAAGTATTTCATGTTTGATCTTTTCTTATTTCTGACATGTGTCCCTTCATACTTTTTTGTTACATGTTGAAGCCTCAGATCCATAGATAAAAACTGGTGGAAAAAAATTTTCTTGTCAAAATGTAGGCATATTTTATGTTAATATTATTTTTACAAAAAAATACTCCAACAAAGTTTAATTCTAACAATAATTTCATCTAACCAAGATATTTGCATTTGTTAAATTGTTTGAACTCTTCATTGTAAATCTTTATTTTTATCTTTTGAGAAAATCCATTGAACATATTAGTCTTTTTAACATTTACCTCTAATCCTACTTTCTTACTTTCATCTGATAACTCTTGTAACATTTCCTGATGCTCTAAAGCATAATTTGCAAAACAATTACATCATCTGCAATATCTAGCTGACTTAAGTATCTTTATTTATCTTTACTTCATTATATTCCCATTTTAATTACCAAAATTTGCAAAACTGATATAAAAGGTTTTGGAGATGTGGAGTCATTATGTCATACACTTTTCTTAATAATAATCTTCCTAGTATCATTATGTAATCCAATTGTTACTGTTGTATTTTTATAAATATTTTCCAGACTATAACAATATCCTGAATCTATACATTGGTGATCCAATAGTTTCATCACTGAAAAAATACTTATAGAATCAAATGCTTTTTCATAATCTGCAAATGCAAATTATAATAATAACTCATTGGTTTTTTTTATAACTTCTCTCAATACTTGGATATGATCCAATGTACTAACATCATTTTTAAATTCAACTTGTTTTTTTTTTTGGTTGGTGAAAATTCAAATTTTTCTGTAAATAAGCTGTAATTATCTTGGTAAAAATTGTACATAAAACTGATAAAAGATTGAGGTCTCTAATTTCTAATATTTTATTTATCACCTTTTTAAAATATTAATATTAATACTGCATTCTTCCAATCATATAGTAACATTTATCATTTAGATATTTGGTACATAACCTGCTTTTTTTTTAGAATATCGATTATATTTTCATCATTACCTGGGGTTTTTCTTTCTTCATATATTTAATTTTATGTATTCTTTAAATCATTTCAGAAGACATAGTAGTTGCAAAAGGTACTTTTTATATTCTTTATTATTATATAATTCTTGATATGATGCCATTCCTCTTTTTAATAATGATTCCATCTTTTTTCATTATTGCAGAAGTAAGCTTCCTTCCAATACTAATATTAAAAAGCATTGAATATCTCAAGATATGTAAAATGGTGCAAAAAAAAGAGTTGATGATGATATAAGAAATTCTGTATTCCCATTTTTTTCATAAATTGCCATCTCAGTAGAAATTTTATTGGTCAATTGTCACTTTGTGTACTAGCCATCTATGTTGCAGTTTTTAAAAGTGTACCAGCTATCTTTCTATTGGTTTCATTCAAATTTGAAACATGTTCAAAATATGTTAATATTTGAAAATATTTTGCAAATTATAATTTAGAGTCATTGGAATGTTTCTGACATTAGGAATATCAACTATGAATATTGTTATTCTTAATAACTTTTATCTCTCTGGTTTTGTATTAACATGTATCTCTTACATCTACTAATCGATGATCACTTCCTGTGTTGGAATTTTTTAAGAATATTATAATCTTGAAATACTTATGTTCTGTTAATCAAAATCATGAAAAGTGAATTATCAGCAGAAGTGGTTGGAAACAGCTTCAATATTCAACATGTGTGAGATACCAAATAATTTTGTGCACAAAAAAGGCTTGAATCTGAAGTATATATAATTTGTAAATTTATAATGAATTTATTTATTTATAGATATGAAGTAGTTTTTTTTTATTCTTATTTCAAAATTTTAAAGAATGGAGGGGAGTTTTCCACTTATGAGAAGAGACTTGACAATTTACATGAAGATAGCATTTTAAGAATTTCACTCGAATATATTTTTTCCGTCATTCTTTCCTCGAACAATGTATAACTATTATTTTAATATTTTACTAGAAGCCATCATTTTTTATTAATGAGAAGAAAGAATATTCATTATAATTAAAGAGTAGATATCCATATACATATATATCTTAGTGACAACCATACATACATTGAGTAAGCATGATATATTTTTTAATAAAATTAATTTTCTTTTTATAAAAACAAAAATTAATTGTTAGAAAGCAATTGAAATTCATGAGATTGTTAAAGCTGAAATATATTTTAAATTGCTCAATTATTTGAAAACTACTGATATTATTTTATACATATACAGCAGCATATTTTAACTAATAAAAAGTAATCTTCTTAATTAATCTGATAAAATTATTTTAATAACAAATGTAACTTTTTAAAATAAAATTTTGAAATTTAAGTACAATAGAATACCAAACTTTACTATGAAACAGTAATGAAAATAATTAGAAGAATATTTTATTATTTTTATTATACTATCAAATACTTATTATAATTTATTTATTATGTCATTGTCATTCATTGAAATTTACATAAATATGACTATTTTTACAAGTTATTATGTTTATCTATAATTTGTGATTAATATTAAATTTATTGAATTTAATTTTTCTTTTTTGCTTTCAACTCTATTTTAGTGTTCCTTTCTTTTTTTTTTTAGTTTGTTTATATATATTAGCAAATATAATGGCACTATTATTATAAAATTAAAAATGATGTATCATTTTATATCTTAATCAAGTTCCTAAACTGATTCTATGTTTAGGAATAGTTATACCATAATTTCTGTTGTATATTGTATATTTCTGGCTTATATCTATGGTTGTATAATCAACTTTTTTATCTTTTATGTCTTGAATTATTGTTGAAATAGTTACTATGTCATAGCTAATCTGTTTCAAAAATATAGTAAATTATTTTATAGGGGTTTTTTTTTGGTTTGTTTATTATTTTATTTCATAAGGTTCTTTAAAGTTAATTTCAGTCACAATGTCCTTAACATTTATTAAAAAAAAAAAATTTAAAACAAATAATAAATTAAAATTTTTATAATTATATATATATATATTATTTTTAAATACAAGCTGTTTTTTTTTTTTTTCAGTTTTTAATTGTGTTTCAACAGTTATGATTTAATTAATTTTGCTTTTATATTTGAATTATTTCACAATCTTTTTTAGTATTTTGTTGAAAGAGGGTTCTTTTATATAGTTATTCTTTGTACAAAATTGTTTCTTACTCTTTTTAAAAAGTCTTAGCCATCTTTAATGCACATTAGCATTTTAAAATGATTTATGAGTTTTAGCTTAAATTTTTCTATTTTTTGATATTTCAGGACATTAAATGCTTGTTGTATTTTTAAACAATTTTTATTTTTGTATGTTTGTCTTACAGATTTTGAATTTTGGTAAATGGTTATCACTTTGTTTGTTGCATGTACTAAGAACATTACTATCATAATTCAAATCTATATTTTTGTCATTTGATGTTATTTTTGTCTGTTTTTTCCAAAATGTATACTATACAATTTGTTATTTCCACAAATTCTGTATGTCTATAGAGTGTTCATTTCTATTTCTATATTCCAGTTTACTACATTATTTGTTTTATAAGTCATTTTTCAATTTAAGCACTAACATTTTCCATAACAATTTTGAATTTGATTTGATTTGACAAAACATTTCTACACATTCCTATAAAAGTTTTTCACTACATCATTAGAATTAGAAATATTTATGATCCACGATTGACTTATCTGCATTTTTCTTTAATTGGGCTAAGTAAGTCACTAATCTTGATAATACTTATAATATATTACCAATCTCCAATTTCCATGAAATTGATTTTTAATTTTTTATTTTGAATCACACTTTTTTTTTGTTATTTCAATATTTTCAAATAGTTTTCCATTCTCCAAACCAATTTTTTTCCCTCTTTCTAACTTTGTAAAGTCTTACAATATCCTATTTAATATTAGACATTTTTTACCCAATTTTTGCAATATTGCTTTACTAGAAAGTGATCTATTGGAGAAAAAAATATCCGTTGAATGGAAGACTGAGTTCATATACTCTTTTATTTTATGTTGCTGTCATCTTGATAGACTGCATTTTTCACTCTGTAATATGGGAACTTATGTAATTTTTTTAATTAAAATGAGCATTCACTTATACACATATAGATATACATCCAATTTTCAAGCAAGTCACTTTGGTATGTCATTTAAAATTATCACATACATAAAAAATAGAACCTTATTGTTATTTTTTTTTATGTTTTTATGTTAAACTCAGAAGCAAAACTAATGAAATTTATTCTGTTGGCATGTGCATGTTTAAAGACTGCTCGGTTATGATTATTTAAATACAAAATCATATTGAAATAGTCAAGCATTGTTAGCTGAGAGGTCATCGCAACTGCCTTGCAAGCAAGTAATTGATTGCAAACCGAACTGCCTTGCAAGCAAGTAATTGATTGCAAACCGTTGTGGGTTCACATCCGGTCGATGCTATGACATATGGAAAAAAAAATCATATTGAAATAAGAGTTGCAATTTAAAAAACATATGACGAGAATAGGAGAAATTTTCTTTGGTTTAATTAAAGGCTAATATAGAGATCAAAGAGCTTTTCTTCATTTTTGGAAACATATTTTCTGGTAGAAATTTATTATATATTAGTATAACTATTATTATTTGAAGTTAAATATTTCACAATATTTTGCTATTAGAATGAAATGGAATTATTATTTTATACCATAAATCTATACAATTTTAATTAGATATTTCAAAGGTAGTTTACAAATACTTTTATAAGTCATAGACACTAATCTATATAAAAATATAAATGGAAAATGCTGGAGCGTTCCTCTTGTACACACTTTGATAAAATTTGCTAAATTCTACAACCATCTTGTATATAGCTCTGTATTTGAAATTCTTATATGTAATCTTAATAAACAGTAAATTATTTAAAATTATATTAGCTAAGGTTTGTCTTAATTTTATTTCTCAGTTGTCTAAACACTTTTATAAGACATAGATATTAATCTATATAAAAACACAAATGGAAAAAAGTACATGTGAGATTAACTAAAATACAAATGTTACAATTGCTGATTATATAATCATTTTCACATTGTGATTATGCAAAAAAAAAAAAGTAAAAAAAGCAACGAAAATCATTTTATTCTGTATAAATAGAATTCATAAAATCGCTAGGATTTAGAATATATTTTTATAGTCAAAATAATAAAAGTATTGTATAAATTGTTTTGAAAAAAATCCTACCATATTTTATTAATTTTGCTCAATCTTCTTAAATAATTTTTTTTTAAACGAAATTTTATTTTTAAATTCTAATGCTGGTACACTTTATGTTTCAAAGCAAACTTTATTGAGCAATATCAAGTTATGTCAGTAAGGTACAAATGATGTCATTAGGATAGAATTACTATTCAAATATATACATAGTTATAAATAGATTACAGATTGATTACAACATATATATATATATATATAGATGTATTAAGAATATACAGCTAATAATGGTCGACATTTATGTATTATTATTATTTTTGCTAGTTTTCAAGACACTCTACTTAACAAATAAGGTTATGATATATATATATAATAAATGTTTACAAATGTTGAGATTATATTAATACATGAATGTTGCGTTTATATTAAAAGATTAATATTAGAGCAATATAGAATTTCATAAGTTGAATGTGGCTGTGGGGATTTGGATGATTACATAAGGTGCAAAGTTCATTAATTTATGATGGAAATATTTAAAAGAAATTCTTTGAGTTAGGTAACTAGGGGCTTGCTGGTGTGGAGCTATGAATAATAGCTATGGTGGGACACATGCCATTGTTGCTCACTCATCTGCGTAGTGAGAAGTTTATTGGCAGTAAATCTGGGAGTTCACTGTGATTATCATATCTTGTGAAGGGGAAGAAATTGAGAAGTGTTTGGCTATGTGATTGTATTTAGATTTGGGATTGATTAAGTTTGTGAAGGCGTTTGTGATGGTGGGGGAATATTGTTCTGACTGATGTTGCTTTTAGGTATTGTTTGTTATGATTTGGATCTTTGTGGTATTTGCTATTTGGTGATTCTGGTCTATTGTCAATGAGTACTCACTTGTTGGATGAGGTACGAGTGGATCGGAGTCCAAGGTTTTGATTGTTGGTTAGTCGTTGAGTGGAGTTGCATTTAGGACAATGGGGACTGACTAATCAGAGGAGACACAGGCTTGTGAACATTTTGAGTTGATTGTTTTGTTTTTTTTTATTTTTGGCTTTTTTCAAAGATGCCAGATTTTCTCTTAACAAGGATGTTGGAAATGAAGCTTTTTATAGACAGGGAGCTTAGTGCCAAGATATTGTTTATATAGGTTTTAATGTTATATATGATGTTAACATCAGAGTGCTGACTTTTGTTATTCAAATGTGGTAGTTGAATTGGTTTTAGTATGATGTTCATTCCTCTGTTGGTGATTATTGTGGTTAGTGGATTGGTAATTGTGACTAGTAGGCTTTCTGGGAAGGTGGTTATTTGGATCTATTATGAGGTCCATGGGTTGCATATCATTATTTGTGGGGGGGGCTGTTATTTTGGATTTGTGGGTGTGTGTTGTTTCAATAGGGTTTTTTATTGTGAATACATCTAAGCATATATTCTCCTATTTGGTCACACTAGTTCTTCTATTTGGTTATACTGCAGACCCTATCCCATGGAGCAATCAATTGCTAAGTGCCCCACTGGTTACAAGAGAAGCATTGAGGTTTATTGCCTCTTATGTAGATGCAAAGTGTGTCCTTTTGGTTGGTGACCTGATTGAGATATTGGCAGGTCTATGTTCTTATTCAGATTACTTTAAATTCAAAATTGTTACTGTATGACAGAATTGGAATCTCCTGGAGGTAGGTTGGCTGGAAGGAAACCATGTTTCCAAATGATTCCATTAATTTTTGGAAGTATTGTGTATTGTAGCCTAAATAGGGGCTTTTAATAATTTCAGTTACATGTCTTTGGTGGTGTTCATTGACAACAATAAATATAAAACTGTCTGATGTTTTAATTTTATCTTTTATTTGCTTTTTGGCTTGAATTTTCAAATATGATGGCCATGTATCTAGGTTATTAAACAGGCAAAACTCTCCATACAGTTGTGCCACCCTGTGCCAACTAGAGTAATCAATGGATTCCAGAAGGCTTGTGCATAAAATCCCCATCTAGTGCTTACTCATCCAATATCCCCAGACTAGTTTCTGGCTTGTGGCCTTCATCAGTAAGGAGCTTTGAATCTGAGAGCATTGCATCTAGATCTTAGGATCTAATGCAACCCTATAGCAGCCAGATTTTATCTCTACTGAACTGCAAAACTATGAGAATGAAATTGAAAACACCATGTATCTAGGTTATTAAACAGGCAAAACACTCCATACAGTAGTGCTACCCTATGCCAACTAGAGTAATCAATGGATTCCAGAAGACATGCATAAAATCCCCATTTAGTGCCTACTCATCCAATATCCCCAGATTAGTTTCTGGCTTGTGGCCTTCATCAGTGAGGAGCTTTGAATCAGAGCACTGCATCTAGATCTTAGGATCTAATGCAACACTCCTGCAGCCAGCTTTTATCTTTACTTAACAACAAAACTATGAGCATGAAATTGAAAACACAATAATATTTTCAATCTAAGCTCTATAGCTTATATAGTCATATGGATCTGAACTCAGTTCATCACCCATACATTTTAGTGTCTTTGGCACTTTAACATGATAGTCACCATTATCCTATTAGGCAGGATTGGTGTTAAATGACTAAATATCACATGATCACCATCTCTTATACTAGCACATAACTTATTAAACAGACAAAATCTTTCCATATAGTAGTGACACCCTGTGCCAACCAGAATAATCAGTGGATGCCAGAAGGCTTGTACATAAAATCTCCATGTAGTGCCTACTCATCCAATATCCTCAGACTAGTATCTGGCTTGTGGCCTTCATCAATGAGGAGTTTTAGATCTAAAAGCACTGCACCTAGATTTTAGGATCTAATGCAACCTTCCAGCAGCCACCTTTTATCTCTACTTATTGTAGTTAACTATAAGAATGAAATTGAAAACACAATGGTATTTTCAATCTAAGCTCTATAGCTTATATGTCATATGGAGGGTTGCATTAGATCCTAAGATCTAGGTACAGTGCTCTCAGATTTAAGGCTCCTTACTGATGAAGGCCACAAGCTAGAAACTAGTCTGAGGATGTTGGATGGTATATGCACAAGCCTTCTGGCATCCATTGATTACTCTGGTTGGCACAAGGTGGCACTACTGTATGGAGAGTTTTTCCTGTTTAATAACAGTTATGTGCTAGCATAAGAGACGGTGATCATGCCATGTATCTAGGGTTAGAGTGATTAGCCAGGTGCAGCATGGAGTCCAATAAATTTGTGGGAATTAAGTGATTCACATAGTAATGTTTTTGGGATATCATATAAGGAACAATAATTATCTGCAGTAGAGGATAATGGAATGTTCAGAAAAAAATTGGTGGAATGTGGTGTAAAGATCCCTGTGAATTTCAGTTGTCTATGTAATGGAGGGGGTGATTTAATTTGTATCTTTATCTTGGTTTGTTAAGTATGGTTTCTTTAAATTATGAATAGTGGATTTTTTGAATCTTAAATTAAGTTTTACAGTTAAGAATTCTAGGTTAGTTTTTGTGGTGTTGGTATAGATGTGTCTTTGTACAGTTTTGGTGCCATGCTGTTATGCACTTGATACATTGGCAGCCATATTTAATTGCTTTTTTTAGTGATTATTAACATCAGTTATGAATGAATTTTGTAGAGATATACAGTAAAAGATTTAAAAAATGATATATGATTAGGTTTTTTTCTTTTTCTTTTGAGAGATACAGAAATTATCTTTTACAATGATGTGTTTGATTGAAGTTTGAAGGTATAAAGCTGGAATACTTTTTGCAATAATGTAGACAGCTTAAGTTTTGCTGCAGGACTGTGCTGGTCCTATTTATTATTGCTAATTATTCTATGCATATATAATAATGTTTGCATCATATAGTAAAGTTGTAAACTAATCTATATAAATATGTATGACTTCATTTGTACACTATCCAAAAAAAATTAAACAAATGAAAAAGAAATTGTAAACAAACAAACAAAAATGTTAAAATTTGTAAATTTAATACAATTTACAATATGCGAGTAGTTATTGTTCCTTTTCTGAGCACTATGCAATATATTTTTAAAAAACTAAATAAATTTTACAATGCACAAGCAGCTATTTTTTTTTTGTCTTGGGTTCCATACAAGATCATATTTATTAAAAATTTTCTTTGATTTATGTTAAAAGCACATACATTTTATTCTTTTATTATTTTTTCTGGATTTAATATGCAGTATTTTGTATAATAAAATGCATTCTAAGTATAATGCTAAAAGATTTACAAAATTTAAGAATATATTTAAAATTGATACTGATTTAAGACAATTAGGAAATATCATAGTTTTTGATAACAAGATTACTATAACATTTCTATAAGAGAAAAAAGGTATTAAAAATAAAAAAAAAATTACCTAAAATGTATTTAATTGCAATCAAAGTCAGATATTTAGATATTCATTTTTATTTAAGAAATAAAAGTACAGTATAGCAAACTTTTTTTTATTCTTAGGTTTTTAGTGAATGAATGAGTGAAAATATGCTCAATAAAATATAGGTAAATGTTTCCCTTAATTTATTATTAATAACTATAATACTGTTAAACTTTAAAATTTTGTTTATACTATAAACCTAATTTATATATTTATATTATACGTATAAAATAGCATTTGTAATGTATATATGGATGTGTTGAAAAATATTATAAAAGTGCAGTTCAATAAATAATACTTATTTTACTCTAACTTTTATGTGTGGTGTAATATATAGACAAAGGCAGCTAGAAACAAAATATAGCAGATATCATTGCTCCACTATATATTATATGTGTGTGAGTGTTTAAAACAAATGCATAAAAAAATATTATTCAATTACAAATAAAATTCACACATTAGAATGTAATTCTGGTGCTAATTCATCAACTATGAGTTTTTAATTGTATTAATTTATAAAAAATAGTCTAATTATTGATTTCCTTCCTTAACTTAATTGAACATGTATAGATGAGCATAGTCAATGCTTTAAGAGCCTGATCAGCTTCTTGGCATCTTGTATATATTATGGATTACTTTTTTTCACAAATATATTTTGATAATAATAGTCAATTACATTACTTGCATAGTTTCATAGTATTATTAAGGTAATAATAAAGATTATTTACTTAAGCAATATTTTTGTACAAAATAGTACCCAATTATCAATATAATGAAATCATCAACAGCATTTACTGGTGAAGGAATATTTATATATAAATAGAATTTACCAAAAGTTACAAATAAAAGTTTATAATTATTTTGAATACACTTTTATAATTTTTTTACGTAAATTGAAAAATAAAATTTTATATTCTCATTATTGTGTAATCTAATCTGTTTTATTGTCCAATAGTGCAATAAAAAAAATCTAAATTTTGAAATATTAACTGCTTTTCATATAAAAAATACAAACATCAGAATGTAAGATGATATCTTATTTTAATAAAAGAATATGATAAAATTAACAAAATATTTTTTTCTATTAAAGGAATATTTAGTCTAAAGTATAAACAAAAATTCTTTGAAAAAGTGTTCGATTTTTTTTTTTTTAAAATTTGATACTATCTTTTTTGATAATAACAATGGGGTAATCTAAATAGTTGTTTTTTTTATACCAGTAAACAATTTTATTATGCCTATATTTAGTTATGCAAATTAATGATTTTTTTCCTAGAAAAGTAATAGTCTAAGAAATAATTTAATAGACAAATTTTCATGGGACAAAATAGGAAGAAAAATGACTATGAATTATATCCATATTGCTCGACTATTAGAAATGTTAAGGCGCATTCGTTACAGATTAAAGCCTGTTTAAGTATTTATATTTTCATAGATTTTTATAAATAAAGTTATTACTATTTCTTTTTAATGGTCAGAAAATTTTCTGTATACTAAGTATCAATAATTTTTTGGGTGTTAATTTGTGCATTCACCTGTCATATCCCAAGACTTGTGATCAAATCCAGATAGTGATTACAATTTTTTCATAAATCTAAGGATATCCCATGAAATGTGATTTTTGCCAGTAGCCATAAAAATTCACCTATTCATTGAGTAGAGTTCAATAAATTGTTGAAATTTTGTTTTCTTAGCTAAATGTAAAATGTCTCAAATAATATCTGCATTATAATTAATGGTTTAACAGTAAAAGTGAAACAATTATATTAATATAGCTTTTATTTCTTGTTGTGGCTATCATATTCTTACAACTAAAGTCATGTTTTTTTTTTAATTTTTCATATCTTTATCTATTATTAAAATCTTAAAGCCAATTGGTTAACCTAATGTTAGGTAGTTCATATGGATGTTTTTCTAGATAATGATTTATAAATATATAATTGTTTATAATATGTAAAATTTCTAAGTATGTTGTGCTTTCAGTAAACTCCTGTTATACTTACCACTTGGAATTTGAATTCAGATGGAACTTAGGATTTTTTGTCACCTAAGTAGTATATAGTCAATTTACTTTTTCTAAACAGAAAATGAAACTAGAAAGAAAAACTCTAAACTATTACTATTTGAATTAAAGTAATCTAATGAGTATTTTTTTCTCATTCATTTTTATCTACTCAGGGATACCAGGGATGGCTTTATTCTATACTTGATTAATCAATAATATTTATCTATCTTTCCTAACTTCACATCCTGCATAAATTACTACATAATTTCATTCTCAGCTATCATGAAAGCATTGATCTTATTCACATCACAAATAAAATAAATGAAAATTCATTAATGTTATTTAGGATAAATTCATTAAAAAAGGTCATTTATTCTTGAGTTTTCAGAATTGCAAAGCTTATAAATGTCTGCTATTATTTGTAATTATGTTTATCAAATAATATATTTCTGTTTTATGCATTTTTAAAATGTTGAACAATTTAGTTATTCACTTGATTAGGAGAATAATAAAAAAAAAGAATGGATGCAGTATGCTCATGTTTATTTGTTTGTCTTTGTTTTTGTTTAATAATGAGATCTATTCTATAGCTACTAATGGATTTAATTACCAATGTCTGTGATAGTCTCTGACTAAATCAGTGTTTGCATTAATTACAAACAATTAATTAGAAAAACTGAAATGTGAAATTTATCTACATCAGTGATTTATATTTTTTTTAATAAACCCTAGATATTTCTCATGTATATAATAAAACAAAATTGTGTAACTTGCTTTTAAGCATGTATTAAAAGGTTCCTTAGAGGGAGCTTACTATTAGCTCTAATCAAGCTTTAATTTATAAGTGTCAAAAGAGAAAGAATTCAAAATCTCTATTGGATGGTCCTCCTTATCACCAGACAAATTGTTATTGAGCTTGTTTTTAAGCTCGAAACCAATTGGTCTGGGGATAAGGACCATCCAATAGAGATTTTGAATTTTTTCTCTTTTGGCACTTATAAATTAAAGCTTGATTGAAGCTAGAGATAAGCTCCCTCTAGTGAACATATGTATATAATCTGGTTTTAAGTAGGTTAAAAATAATTATAAAATATAAAACATAAGATAAATATCTAATTCTTGATATCGCTTCAGTATCATTCATACACTTGTTTAATTGCTTTATCATTTCTTCAACTAGAAAAATAAATAATTTATTTGTTGATTCAATTATTTTTATTGAAACAATAAGATTTGCTTTGCAGGTCTTCATTTCATCTATTCTCACCTCTTTCCTATCCTCATACCTTAGTTTAAATCCCAGTGTATCATAGTATGTCTGCAATGTGCTTATATGACAAAAATCCTGCCCAATTTTAAGCCACGAGTAAAATACTCGTGTTATATATATATATATGATAAACAAAAATGCAAGTTAAAAAACTTGCTAACGCTTGTATTTATGTCCACAGATGGCGTTCTACCAAAAACGCCCATCAAGCGTATGTTTTGTTTACATAAACGTCAGAGTAGTTAGTATTCACTATCTCTAACTATAATTCCACTTTCAGATCATGATTTCAAGCTATTTGCTATCGTCAGTGAAAGACAGGAATCTTTATTCCTGTCTTTCACTGACGATAGCAAATAGCTTGAAATCATGATCTGAAAGTGGAATTATAGTTAGAGATAGTGAATACTAACTACTCTGACGTTTATGTAAACAAAACATACGCTTGATGGGTGTTTTTGGTAGAACGCCATCTGTGGACATATATATATATATATATATTTCTAATTCCCAGTATAAATAACTAGTGTAAATTATGTGTATGTACACGTAAAAGATATTTGTTTAAAAAGTAGGTTATATAGGGTGTAATTGTGCACACACTGTGATATATTTATTTTAAGAAAATTTAAGTTGAGATAATATGTTGATGTGTAAAATTAATTCTGTTTAAATCTCTTTTAGTTTAAATTATATTCATCTTATAAATAGATTTAAATATTGAAAATTAGAAGACGTAGGTAAGTTATTATTTTAAATTTAAAATCACGCCATCAATTGTATGTAAAAATAAATGAGAGTTGGTAAGAAAACAATAGTTTTAATTAATAGCAAATTTTTGGTATTTTGTTATGCTTCACGGCAGTTTTTATTGTACAGCTCTGATATATATAGAGGTTTTTCTTTTGTGAGGGATTATTATTTTTATTTTATTATTGTTCTTACAGTTGGCCTTTAAGAGAACAAGTAAAGGTAGTAGGCAAGTAGCCTGCAAGTTTTGATTATTGAAGTCAAGATTTTGTCTTCCAGTAGACTTTAAAGTATTCAAGTATATTGCATCTAAAGTGCTTTCTGAAAAAGTTTAAATTTGCTGAGAGTTTAAGAATCTCAGAGAACTGCACACACCAGCCTTTAATAGAAATCTTAAAATTACTGAGTAGAGCTGGCAAGAAGGCTATTTTTCTTTTTGAAATGGCCGGCACTGCACACCATGCCATCTGATGCCTTCACTTGAGAAGCTTTGAAAACTGCCACTGATGCTAAAGATGTGAACTGTGAACCAAAGTTTGCTGCCAAATTTTTATAAATGCTGCTACCATCAAACTGGAAAAGTCTCCACCTTAAATTGCCTTTGAATGCTTACTTCTGATGAGGTAATTCAAATTAACCCAAGAGCTCTTGTGATATTATATCCCTCTTACTAAGCTATAGCTAATTCCATTTGTTTCCATTTGTTTATATCTTAAAATGCTTTTCTTGTTTCTTTAACTTCTGTAACTTAATTAGTGTGTTCTATCTCTATACTTGGGTTAATATTTTGTATTTATTATTCTGTTGTTGTTTTTTATTATGATGGTGTGCCAGAATAGCCATCGATCGAGTGAATTACTTCTTTTCTTTCATTAAATCAATATACCACCATTAATGCATTTTAAATTATAACTTTGTCCCATTTTATTATCTCGTTAAATTGCTCATTTGAGGGCTGTCTTACTATTATATAACTTTTTAATAATTTTGCATTGAAAACTCCACATGTTTATTTGTTTCAACATAATATGAGGATATGTGTGAGGTTAATGAGTGAATATTTAACAAATGTATGATTGCGTATTAACTTATATTTTCTTTTAAAACCCCACAATTATGCACTCTCCCATTTTAAATAATTTTTTGCTTAATTTCCAAAGCTTATAATTTTGAAGTCAAGAATGTGTGGACTTTCTTAAAATAAATATTTGGGGAATTGATTAGGTTCTTTCTCAAACTAAATGAATCCTTTTAAAAATATTATATACTTTGTTCGAGTGCTGCTAGTAGGTGTATCAGGTGTTTGAGACCGCTTTGTTCTTCCAAATGGCTTTAAATGGCTAAAACTGTTTCCCCTTTATTTTCTGTAGTTCCCAGACTGTGTACTCAAATTGTCACACCTGGGAATTCTACACCATTGTCACATAGTCACTAAGTGTTTGGATGAGTCCAATTTTGGGCTGCCATGGACACAACTTCCTATGGATTTATGGCAAGATGCCTTCCCATTTTTCATTTTGTTTATTTATTATTTAGTTATTTTTTGCAAAGCTCCGTGGTTTCAATGTACCACACCCTCCATCCTTTACAGTATTTTTTTACTAGAACCACTGACCCCCTAATATGAATTTAATTATTTCTATGAATATGCATGCTTTAATCACATCCCCACCTTATAGCTTAACAAGCATCAGTCCATTCTATTCTCGAATTCAAGAAGTGTTATAATGAAACCTTACTATCTCCAAACCTTTTATTCAATTATTTCTGATATTTACTTAAAGCACCTTGCATATCTTCACAAACTCTTTGGGCACATTATCGCAATGATATTGTATTAGCTTGAGGTATAGAAAATTAATTAACAAGCCATAATGTAAATTTTGATTGACATTTGTTTTAAAACACAATTTTAGTTAGTATACTGTCGCTGTCTTACATATGCAGATAATGCGCGTATATAATTGGTAGCTTAATAAATTTTTGGAATTTTACTAATTTTTGATTTTTTATTTACTCTCTTGATCCACACTACTGTTTTGGTCTATATCACTTTTATACATCTATTTTGTGCCATCCATAGACATTTAGTTAGCAAACCCAAGCTTATATTGTAGTATAGAGTCTCTTTGTTTCTCCCTGACCATCAGCATCGGTAAAAAAGTTATATTATTACTAGCATCAGCTGCATTATCACATAGGTGGCGCTGTGGTGCGTAGACTTTGGATTTGAACTTAGGTTTTCTGGGAAGCAGCCCTTCCTAGTGTTGAGTTCGGTGTCTGG
This sequence comes from Epiperipatus broadwayi, assembly GCA_028023455.1. Taxonomy (NCBI): domain Eukaryota; kingdom Metazoa; phylum Onychophora; class Udeonychophora; order Euonychophora; family Peripatidae; genus Epiperipatus; species Epiperipatus broadwayi. Next base: position 146,992 of record JAQFVV010006983.1, on the reverse strand, counting down.
GTTTAAATTCTGCAGTGTGTTAGCGAGATAGACAAATTTGACCGTTACAATATATATATATTTATAATATCACTTAGCATATTCATTGATTATCCTATGCAGATAATTTTTTGTCCGCATTTTTTTATTCAAATGACTCAGATTTTGATGACTTTATATTTTACTCTCCATTAATTAAAACATTTAGTCAATATCCACAAAAATAAAAGACTAATCAGAAATCATTAATGCATAATGATATTTAAGCCTATAAAAATGTTCAATTAGTGTGATTACTGTTATCACTGTTGATTCAAAATACTCAATATGCATCTTGGATTGTTTCATTGGATTCTTTTGACAATTTTTATATTTAGGGAAACCATTACTCTTGGTATAGTTATTCTTCTTTCATTTGTGATCTATTTTCTCAGATAATTTTTTATCTGATATAAAGCATTTGGTACTTTTTGATTTTTTCCTATGCCACCACTTGAGGGCACTTATTTCCAATAGTCAGAGATAGTTATACTGTTGCAGGGACTAATGTTTAATGATAGTTGAAGTAAAAAAGATCGAACAACAATTTTGTATTCTAATGTTTAATTAAAGTAAAAAACAGAACAAAAAACTTAAGTACTAACTGATATACTGAAATAAACAATACCAATCAAAGAATAAAAAATGAAATATGTAATTACTAACAAATTGGTGGTATGTAGCGTAATCGGGAGTGTTTAGTGAAAGTGAAAGTAAAAAAGACTAAAACACTTTCGTATTCTAATGTGTAATTAAAGTAAAAAAAAAAATGAAAGTAATGAAAAAATAATTGCACTTTACTAATGGCTTCTAAAATCATGACAAATAAATTTTCTTCTTGGTACAATCATTGCCACATGAACTCAGCTAAATAGGATTCCATGTTTTGTGATTGGTTCACCTCTGTCTTTTATGGCACTATTTAACTAGTTCCCAAAGTCTTTCTATGTTTTGGGTATGCACCTCACTAGAAGGATCAACAAAATTATAACTATGAATATTTTCAATCACATTCTGTATTTCTTAATTCATCAGTTTTATAGACCTTTCAGTAGAATAAGTTGTTGATCCTTGTGCTATATTTTGTTGAATGGCATCAAGTAGAATGGATGCTGTCCAACATAGAACAGTGACAATAAAACACTCTTTGGATTCTCTGCATAAACCACCGAATAACATTGTTGCAGGAGTATTCTCCCTTGTTGGTTCTTTCATTTTATAAAGAGAGACTTTCATTGACTTCTACCAATTTTCCAGGTTCTCCAATTTTGCACGTTGGCCAAATTAATAAACTTTCTTTGCACACTTCTCTTAGATACCTGTGCCTAGAAATGATAGTGTCTTTGCACAAATACAGTTTATGTTTTATACATTCAATTGTCATCATATCTCAACTCCAATAATAAGTAAATTGAATGGCTGTTAAAAACATTATTTTGGAGCCTTCAAATCATGTCTTTATATAGTGCTACATGGCATTTGCAGGCTTTAAAATTATATCACCATTCCAGGTTTTGGGCAAAGTACAATTTCATATCATGGCCATTGGTGTAATCTTCTTGAGAGGGAATGATATGGTTTGTTTGGAAAAATTCCACTGCCTCACATTCTGTGGCCGGTAGATCTCAAATTTACAATGCCTTGAGCATAAAAAGACAATCAATGCAGCTTTTGATTTTAGCGAGCAAGTAATCATATATTTGTGAAATGCACTCTGATTCACCATTGCATTTCATTTGGTCACATTTTTATACAATAAATTTAAAAATTCACAAGTTACAACTATGTGGTTTATTTACTTTCATTAAACATTAGTCCTTGCAACTGTATAATTATCTCTGACTATTGGAACTATGTGCCCTCAAATGATGGTATGGGGCAAAATCGGAAAGTGCCAAGCATTTTTAAAATGTATATTATATTGTATATTCTTTTAGTGTAATAATAATAATAATAATAATATATATATATGGAATATAAAAAATTATATATATATATGGAATATAAAAAATTCTAAATGAATATTAAAAAAATATATAATTTTTCCAATAGAAATCATCTTAGTAGAAAATGCAGTCATGGCTGTTTATTACTTTTTGTGATAGGTATTATATGAAACTAATTGAAAATTTTATGTATCTTTTTAAAAAATTTCAATTAATAACAAACTAGATATATGTGGGCAATGAATGAAACTTTGTTTAAGATAAACAATTTTTCATAACTAATGATGTTTTTGTTTTTTGTAATTTAAATATACAATATATAGATTAAAATAGTTTTTTAAATAGACTGCTGCTGGACAAAAAACTTCTCTAAGATTATTAGTGAATAAAGAGTTTTGCGATTGTTTAAACTTTCCTTTCTTGTTTCACTCTCTATATAATGAATATCTGGATATTCATTTACAATCTATTAATTGAATGGCTAGTTGGATTCACTATAGACCAGCTACATGAAAGAAAAATTCTAGCCCTACCTTTAATATTAAAAAAATTCCAAAACATTGAAAACTGACGTCATGAATATGACATGCAACTAACTATTATACTATAAGTCATTATTTTAAATGTACAATATGTATATACTTATTAAAATTATTAGTATCAGAAAAGTGATTTCAATTATTTATATTCTATTAATGTATACAATATCACTTTTTTATGAATTGTAAAAATTATTTGACTTTTATTGTGTTATTTATAACTTTTCTAATATTTTATTGTATTGCAGTTATTAAAATTCAAGGTCTTTTTAACAATGCCAAATATTAATAATACAATTTAAAAATAACTCAAAAGAAACATTAGTTTCTTAACTTTGTTTTATTAAAAATCAATATTATTATTGATTTACTTCAATAGTTTGCCATTTAAATGGCATTTCTGTAGTTATATGAGTATGCAACATTAATCTCTTTTACATTTTCCTCATCACATGTTTAAACAAAAGTTAGTAAAAAAAAGCAATTGATTGATCATAAATATTAAAATAACATTGATATTTTATTTAAAAAAAAAAAAGTCAGTTCGAATTTCATACTGGTAAAATGTGAAATAATATATTGAAATTGGTTTATTAATATTATTTTGATGACTAGAATTTGATAATAAAAACTCTCATTTAAATATAATTAACTTATATTTTAGTAATGCAAATAATAAAATTTACAATACTGCAAAAAAAAAAAAATCAATTATATGTAGTTAGTTTATTGCTAATATTAACCCTTCCATTTTTCAACTTTTTTTGTATCATTCCCATGTGGCAGTCTGAATTGTAGTTCAACAATTTATTTTAGTACTAATATCTTTATTCTATAATAGTGATTAATAACTTATACTTGATTTATTAGAAATTAAAATTTACAAATGATAATAAGTCTAAAAAGTTATATTTGAACTTAAGAAATAATGAGAATAACTTTTTTCTCATTGGATGATTACTGCAACACTATTTTTTTAAAAAATGGATTAAGAAAATCTTTGTTATTTGAATTTCATTTCTAAAACCTGAACATATTATTGTTAAGTCATAATATAGATATAATATTAAAATATCATAGAAGTCCTATATTATGGTTTTTCATGAATTACTAAGAATTTCTTTGTATTTTAAAAATAAAAGAAATTCTAATCAAATCTAAATGTACTTATAACAATATCTTCTTACTAATTACTATACAAACATTTTGTGAAATTAATCATAAATATTTAAATAAAATAACAAAAATATATATTTTTTTGTTAATTGCTAATAGCAATAGAAGAATTTGCAAGTAATTTTACAACGTCTTTGTCCAAGAATCTACCAAGTGATGGCATTGTTGACTCATTTGTAGTACTTTATATAATACTAATATTTTCCTTTTTTGGAACTAATCAATACTTATTTTAATTCTAGTCTTCTATCAGATGAATTCACAACTGGAAAGCTAGACTGAAAAAAAATCTGATGGTGACAAAAGTTTTTTAAATACTCCATAATATCATGCAGCTGAGAATCAGTTTATTAAGAAACTATGGACTTACATATCTCTGTGTACTAAGATTTATGTATTCACTCTTCTAAAGTCCATTGATTCAATAACTTACATTTCAAACAATACATTAAAAAAAAATTTAAAAATGACATTTTAATTTTTTATTTATAATGCAATTTTCCATGTTGTAATTTCAAAAGAAAATAGCTGTTTCTTTTTTAACAAGTAAGCACTTTTGAAATATTAAAGGTAACTTGATTTATTTTATAGTGTAGTCAAATTTCATCACAAGTAGAATGGTAGTAAGTTTAATTGTTTTTTAAAAAAATATTTTTATAATTAAATAGATATATGTACCATGCATATATATGTTTGAAAATATCTGTACTGAACATATATGTTAAAAAACATATACTGAATTGTAGGCTTTTGTCACTTATTTTCATTGATGTTATAAGTGTATATAATTTTAAATTAAATTGTATCATAGACTTATATTTATATATTATAATTTGTGATGATTCAACACTTGTCTTTAAAAGTGAAATAACAGTATGAATTAGATGCCAAATTGAAATTTTAATTATGGTCAAGCCATAAGAGTACCACAATGGAAATCTTATTGAATTGATTTCTATACAGATGATGTCTCACAATCCCATTTTACATTACTCTACTTCCTGGATTCTAACGCAGTTAAACACCAATCTATAGTTAAATGGCTGATATTTTGAAATCTTATCACATCCCCATTATTTTATAGTCATTTGACAAATATAAATTTGCAATCATTATATTTTGTGTTTTCATTATCATGCATATATTATGTCTATACACTGTGATTATGATGATAAAATGATAAGAAGCTCACATAAACAAGTGGTATTTAATATTAGAAGTAAGCAAGATATAAACATAAATTATGAATATTCATTCTTAATACTATACTAAATAATTGAATTAGTACATGATAAACTAATACAAGTCTTCTTAATATCCAGTCTGCCATGTTTATACTTACAAAAGTGAATAATTTTCTAAGTAATTTACAATATCTTTATTTATTATATTTTGATTTCCTATATGAACATGTAAATCAGTATTCAATTTTTAACATATATTTAAAAAATAGTATATTTTTTCTGAAAAAAATCATTAAATTTTGTCAAGCGTTAGTGGTTTAATGGTTAGCATAGCTGCCTTCCAAGCAGCTAACCCGTATTCGCTTCCTGATCAACGCATTTGACCTATGAAAAAAAAAAAAAAATCATTAAATTTTATTGTGAAATTTTCTTTTCTGTAAATAAATAGAGCAAAAAATGAAAAAAAATGTAATTCAAATCATGTAGAAGTAAAGAAAAATACTTAATTTTAATTTTCTCTTTAGAGAATCAATCTAGTTCTCTCTTCAGTCATTACCTATTTTAATAGAAAACATAATTTTAAACCATAGAAATCATTAAAGCTAAAAATGTAAATATTGAATATATCTATATATATTTTACAACACAGTATTATTAAAGAAATAGTATTATTAAAACTTATTAAATGAATATTAAAATTATTTATACTAACAAAAAATTATTAAAAATAGAAATAGTTTCAAAAGTATATACAATATAAAGTTATTCTCAAAAAGTTATTATTTCATGGCTTTTCATTTATATAATATATTGGAAAGATCTTACGTAATATATTTTTCAAGTAATACATATGTCTCAATATTTTTTTATATACATTTTACAATTTTTGACCAATAATCTTTTTGCATTGTTTCATTTTTCTACTTCATTCTTGTAATTTCTTTCAAGTATTTGTTTTCTCAGAAGTTTCTTTTTAAAATTTCAGATTCAAATTATTATTTTCAGAGATTTGAAAGATATGTCATAGTTTTTTTCTGCTTTCATTGGAAAATAAAACATTCAGGGTGCTCCAGATTATCACTTTTTTCATAGGGAGTTTGTTGATTACATGCTTAAATGGTTGATGTCGGATATTCAATTCTCTACTTGAGTGCTTATCTTAAATGATTTGGAAGGACTAGTTCTATATATGTCTTAATTATAAGTCACTTTTTTTTTAATTTTACTATTTTCAATAGCAAGAAATAAAAGTGAAAAAGAAATCAGTATAGAGCTTAAGAGATTGCATCAAGATTGCAAGCCATTAACACACTCATTTTTACAGATTTGTTGAAATGTTTCAATAAGCAGAATTAAACTATATTGGTGAACAGTTGAGTCTGACGATTATAATGACCTGATGATTACTATTGTACTCATTGTTGCAAGGTTTTGGATATAACATTTTATTTTGGATTTTATTTATCATTTTAGTTTATAATTATAAATTTATTTGATTACATAAGTAATATTTACTAAGGCTTTAACCTCAAAAATATGCGTGTAAAAATGCGATATTAGGGACCTCTACAGGTAACATTTTATATAGCCTCAATTGTAAAAAGAGAGTGTATCCTGTTTGTTATGTGTATGGCTGCATGTAAGTCCAAGTTAAACAAACACTTTTCAAGAAGCTTAGCCTTCTTTTTCAAATAGCTCTATATATTTTTATTTAAAGATAAAACACAGTGGAAGATTGCTCAAACTCTCATCAAAAACAATTTTTAATCATAGTGAGTACTGACTTTTCCTTTATTGTTTCTTTGTGAGCAGCTAGCTGTTGGAGAGTTTTTTAACCTATAGTTTTAAAAATATATATTTTATTGAATACTATGCACTTTTATAGATTGTAGAATTTAGTATTACTAACATATGTTTTTAAATTTTATATAGAAAAAAATGTTTTATGCACTACAAAGAATATTATAATATTTACAATTATAGAACTGTTTTGTTTTAATACAAGTATATTATCAGTTGTATAAGATGGAATGGATAGATTTAGGGAGCTTGAAAGTCTAAGTTCAAATCCCTTTTAATTAATGATAAACTATAATAACAATGTTGAAAGTATATCTCTGAAAGTGTTTACTTAATCATAGTGACATTTTGAGTTTTTTTATGTACTTGAAGGCTATAATTATCTTTAGTAGAGCCACTAATAATATATTACTTAGAATATGTGTATCATTTCTAATATTTAAATGGAATATTACAGCAACATTTACAGAAATAGCAATTGCTATGCATGGAGATTGTTGCATCCTATCAAAAACAATAATATTGCTATAAAATGTAATGCATTCAGGATTAGTCATTTTGATAATATGAGTTTTTATGATTTAATGTATGTCATATGAAACAGCATGGAGGCAAAATCCTAGAAAGCAACTGGCCACATTTTTAGTTGTTTGTATTAATTAAAATGGTTGAATGTTATAAGATAAGCAGTTTTTATTTTAGAGGATTTGTTTATCTAGATGATTGATTAATCAATATTTTAGTCACATTAATTATGAAAGTGATGTATTGTTTGAATTGATTATGGTTATTGTTGTATTTTTTATCCATATTTTTGTTCACCATTATTGTTATTATCAGTTTTACTTCTTGGATAGTTTAGTGGAGAGTAAATATTTATTTTTGAATTTTATCAATAACTAGAAACATTATTCAGTTTATCTTCAGTATTTTTGAATGTCAGAAAAACATCAATCCTTCTTGGTGTTAATAAGTGGAGTGATAATTTTATTCTTTTAATGCTTTATTCTCTTTTTTTCTGATATATGAGTAATTAATTTACCAAGGATGAATAGAATTTCATCTTTATTTTTAGTGCATTTGCTTAATGGTTTAATGTTAATCAAATGCCAATTATTTATGTTTGATTTAATTTTAAATATAAAGTATTTTATTTTACTTATTTTTTTTTTTAGTAATAATGAACTTATAATAGTATTTTTCAAAAAAAACCTCTTTCACAACTGGAGAGTAGATATTGTTTTTCTTAGCCTTTATATTAATATTTTTGGTTGTTTTTTACGTTTTGGTTTTTAAATAATCTGTTTACTTATACCAATTTATAGTTTTGAAGTAAAATGCTTTCAAAAATCCATAGCCTTTTTCTTCCCCTTTTTTTTTGGACTTTTATATCGAAACAATGATAATCAACATGTTTTAAAATATTTTAAATCTTTTCTGGTCTATTTCTAATATTTCATTGTTCAGACATTAATGAGTATATTAAATTCCCATCTTAGTTAATCTAGAAATATTGTTATTGATATTATTATTGCTATAATGGAGCAAAAGACAGCGTTCTTAAAGACATAGTATTTAGTTGAACATTATTCATATTTTGTTTTAAAAAGTCTGCTGCAAAACAGCAGATTTAATTTTAGTTATTTTCAAAAGTTTAGAAATTTTAATTTACATAATGTTTTATATTTTCATTAATTCAGGTCATTTCCATTAATTGGAAAAGCAGATATATATATATATATATATATATATATATATATATATATGATGGTGACCCATATAAAAGGGCACAATATATATATATATATATAATGGTATAATTACTGAAATAGATGTAATATTAAAATCTTAAAGTGTTTGTGATATTAATTTATTAATTATGCCAAATTATTATGGGATAATCTAGTAGATGTTTTATATTCTAATGTTTTGTTATTTATTTGTTTTGTATCTCAGTTTTGTGCACACTAATTTTAATAATCTCTATTGAGAATAGAAAATAAAAAAAGTATGAAATCATAATAAGATGTTTCCAACTTGGTGATTAATGGTATTAGTCAATATATAATTTTAACATTTAATAATATAACTAGCTACATTTATTATATTTTCCATGCTTCCTATACTATATAACCGAAATACATGAAAGCTGTTAGTACTTAAAAAATAACAATATCAATAACAAACAAGTTGAAATAGAGGAAAGATTTTTTTTTCCATCCACCCATCTAGGTGTATAAATGATCTATTAGATTCTACAATACAGGAAGTATATAGAAGGTATAGTACTAACAAAATTAAACTCTCCATTTTCTATTTATAAGTAATATAATTTTATAAAGCTTCCCATTTAAATTAATGATAACAGATGTTTCAATTTCAATGCATAATCCTAGATAGGCTTATTTACTAATAAATAAATAAATAAGTTATATTTTTTGCACATCTGCCATACATTATAATGTTGTAAGATATAATTATAAATATGTAAAATAAATATATCTCCTGTCATCCATTTCACTAGGATTATAAATAGAGTATAACTGATGTATTGTAATACCATTGAATGTATACTTGAATATACTGAGAATAGTACAATGCTAAAGCTAACAAAATTTCTACTTTCAGTTTATAAAGTAATGTTATTCATGTTTTAATAATCTTATACAGCTTTCACTTGAGAAAATCCAACCCATAATGCTTAACTGGAATTATTATTTAGAAATAACTCAACCTACATATTTTCTAGTATTATAGAACACAAATTAGAAATAGTTGTAAAAATACTTTTTGTTTTATCATACTATCTAGGATTATAAAGAGATCTTTTTAAATGAAAAGCTTTGTAATGTTATTAAAAACATTAATAATTAATATTATTATTTAAATTGAAAATGAAAAATGTATTAACTTTACAATTGTAATATTTTTGTAATATTTAAGTATTTCTTCTGATTATATATGTAACACTCTGGGTTTTTCAATAGAAGAGGGGGGCACATCTAACTATGGTCAGACTTGGGGTCTTTGGGTAGGATGTTGTGATTGACATGATGAAGTACCTAACCAATGATCATGCCCACATTCAGTAGGCTAGCTCTAGGTTTATGCATTAAATTCAGACACAATTTAGGCTAGTTCATCTCTATTTCACCCCTCTTTTGGATTTCATTATGCCTTGGAATTCTAACATAGGAAGAATGTTGCTTTTGGCTCTCTTCAGTTAAATCTATTCTAGACAGCAACTACTGCATCATTGTTTAGATTCCAATTGAGTGAAAGACTCATCTAACCATACTATTGTGTTATGATGTAAAAAAAGTGTGTGTGGGTGTATATATATATCCAGTTATTAATTGATGGTTGTTTAATAAATAACTGAAAACCAATTCAGTGAGATTTATTTGACTAATAAAATGAAAATTCCAAACCTCTTAACATGATATATATATATATATGGGGGTGTGTTTGTGTCAAATATGTATCTCTATCATATTGACAAATAAACATATTTATTAACCCAACATTTTCCATGATAGATATACATGCTGAAACACTAAAGATATTTACAAAGTAGAAAAGATATAACAAAAGAAAAATTATTAGTTCATCACTACAATGAATTGAAGCTAGATGACTATTTACAATATTATTTACAGATGTATGCATTAGCTCTATAGTTCATTTACAATGGTGGGATTTCTCCCTTGACTATGTAAAGTTTTCTAATAGAAAAGAACATTTACGCAAGAAGATTAGTCATACATATGAATAAATAAATATAAACATTGTTAGTTATCAAAAAAAACATTCTGTCCTGTAGCAAGTCTTAATATGGAACAATATCACGTAAAATCTTATCTCATTATATACTGTTTTAAAGATAATGATCCTACTGTCAGTCACTATGGAGGGGGAGCTAACCTAAATTTTATTCAATGAAAATAAGGTTGAAGTTAACACCCCCACCCCTCATGCTTGCTTGATTCTAGCTATGATGGACTGTTCCAAGTGATAGATATTTGGATTTTCAGGTGTGGAAATGAAATGAAAACAAAATTCTTCAAACATATAAAAAAAGATACATGGCAATTTAAACTTTTCCGAGATTATTCAGAATAGAGTTCATGGGTTTGGCTAGTATTGCCCCTCATAGATATGCTTCATAGCTGTTACAGTCATCATTTCCTGGCAAGTAATATGTTGCTTGCAAGAAATCCTTAGTGGCTTGCTTGTACTGACATTATTTCCTTCTTCATAGTGTTATTTCATTCTATATCCATGCTGAGATTTGAGACAGGTATTTGATGTTTAAGCAAGCATTATATATAATTGAATGTTAAATCATTGCACCTTCTATGGTCAGGGAAAATGGCACTTTGGTTTCACAGCAATATTAAATTAGCCCAAGTAGATTATTTTGCAATTCTTAAAATATTTAACTTTTTTGTTTCACTGTTTGGCATTTAATAAGTTATATGAGAAACAAATTATTTCATTCTGTGTGTATGTATATATATATATATATATATATATATATATATATATATATGCTGCTAATCTATTTTTTGGTTTTTATTCACATTCAAATAATCATATAGTTCTTTTGTTTTAAATATTCATTTAAATCAGCTCGACTAATCTTATTCAATTGTTGCCTGTAGTTTTTTAATGTATCCATCATGCCGATTAGATTAATAAATTGGACTGTTCAAATATGTCATCCATATTCCCTGATAATTGAACATTCTATTTTCTGACATTGGTATTGTATAGCTCTTGTGTCTTTTTGAACAAAGTAAAACGATTATGGAAATCAACTGATTTCGTTTTTATACTGCCCTTGATTCTTATTGTTTAGTAATCTTGCATCTCATTTCCTTTTTCATCAATATATATTCTTATTGTTATGTGTGTTATATTGATTGACAGTAAAATAAGATTACATAATAGAATTCTGTTTTCACCTTCCATATCTGGTTAACTAGTGACTGGTTTGACATTAGGTCATTACGATGCCTATCAAGTCTAAGTCTTGTCTAATGACCTAAATTATTGATATTTAGTTCATTGTTTGTGTAAATATATATATATATGATTGATCTCTTGAATTAAGATTTTTATCTTTCTTTCAGCTAAGGGAATTTAATTTATTGAGACTTTTTTTTAATATCGTATTTGACAAAAAAAACTTTGGTTGTGCATATATATATATATATATATAGGTATGTGTGTTTATTATCTAAATGATAATACACATTCAAGTATCCCTTAATTACATTTTGTTTTTAGATGAGGTAAATTTAGTGAATAATGCACTATGAACCAAGGCTGGTTCAAATCTGATTGTAAGCTACCTTTACAATAGTATCTCAGTTACAGCCTGTTTATAGTCCTAGAAGAGTGGATGAAATATATATCTTTTTTTTTCTAATTCTAATTTTATTATCTAATACTATGTGGTTTGGTGGATGAATAGTAAATAGGGGTTAGTGTGTTATTTATTTGTTAATAAAAATGTATTTCTAGTAATATGCATTATGTGCAAATGTATTGTAATGAAATTTAATTTATGAATTGGTAACAATAATCATATAATTTTTCAAAAATTATCAATATTGAAATTATTATTTGTTGCTAATATCATTCTTATCATTGCTACAAATAACAATATTAAAATTATATTAATATTATTGATGATATTACCATATAAGATGAAGTATTAGACTGATCCAAGCTGTCTTCTCATACATATTTTATAAAATATAGCATTTTTGATTATATGTATCAATTTTTTATCATGGTTTTTATTTACTTATAAAAAACACTCATGCACATAAAATTAATTTTAAAAGAACAATACATAGAATAAAAAGATATAATACTAACAGTAATAACTAACTTATTTAAAAATAGTATTAATATTGGAATAACTTTATTAGTGTTTGTATAAGATTAAAATTGCACTTAATAAGAATAGAAAGTTTTAACATAATGTTTAAGTATATGTGGATGCATGCTGGCATGTTTATAATTATTCAATGTAGAAGAATACAATCACAAAATACATAGATAAATTTATTGTAATTGTTAATAAAAGATTAATTATAATGAAAACATAAAATAAGTAAAGTAAAATCATTATTGTAATATTTATAATTGTAATGGTAGAGAATCCATGGGTGAATCTGGGGTACTGGAATACTATCATCATCCACTGCAAGTCAATGACTCAATATTTAAAATATTACATTTAAATTTAATTGATACTGTATCAACTCTCCATTAATTATTGGCTCTGCCACTCCCATTGCAATAGTACTGTCATTCAATTGGGACATTATCGGCCCCAATTTAGGATCCTGTAATTGAAGTTTACTAATATTTGTTAAATCTTTCTCCACAGAGTCATCGACTACCAAGGTAAGAGCTGACAAAACCAAGTTTCCTGTAAAATTAATAGGTTGATCTGGGTATTCCATTGGGTTCCAACTAAGAATATCAGGGACTATATTATTTTTACCCTGACAGTATTGCACGGTATAGCTAAATTGCTGCAAGAATAAACTCCATCTCACCAAGCGGTCATTTTATATCCCTTATTTAAAAACTCCAAACTCTTACGGTCTGTTATCACGACCACTTGGGATCCCAACAAAAACTGCTTAAGCTTAGTGAAAGCCCAAACTACTGCCAGAGCCTCTTTCTCTGTTGTCGAATAGTGCAGTTCAGTCCCTTTCAACCTACGGCTTAAAAAATACAAGATCAATGGTTTCCCTTCTACACTCATTTGAAATAGCACCACACCAAGTCCATACCCACTACTGTCTGTTTGAACATAAAATGGCTGTTGAAAATTTGGGTAATGTAGAATTACTGTTTCCAAAAATTTTGCTTTTACATGTTCTAACTCTACTTGATGTATATCTAGCCATTTCCATTTAACATCCTTCTTCAACAATTGAGACATGTGAATTGTATCTAAGGCAAAATTCTTATAGAAGCGATGGTAAAAATTGTATAATCCGAAGAATGAACACAGTTGCTTCTTATTTTCAAATTTGTGGAAAATTTTTTATAGCCATAATTTTGTCAGGATGAGGCTTAATTCCTGCTGCACCTACCAGATGCCCTAAAAAGATGATTTTTTCAGTAGCAAAGGTACTTTTCTTTAAGTTAATTTTGATGTTTTTATTCTTACATTCTTGAAGAGATGCTTTTAAATGTCGTAGATGTTCATTCATATCCCGTGAAGCAATAACGATGTCATCTACATACATCACTAATATGTTCTTAATCTCTGTAGATAAAACTTGATTTAAACAGTGAATTAAACTTGCCCCACTATTAACCAATCCGAATGGCATCCTCTGGAACATATAAGATTGTCCCTCATATTTGAAAGCAGTAAACTTTTGATCTTGCAAATGCAAATAAATTTGCCAATAACTGGCAGTCAAATCCACAGTAGTGAATATCTTCTTTCCTTCAAAACAGGCTAAGAGTTCCTGTATCATTGGAGGAACATCACATTCCGAAATTGTCCTACGATTTAGAAATCGGGCATCCAAACAAATGCGAGCCGATCCGTCCTTCTTTTTGACAATAACTAAAGGGTTATTAAATGCCGAGGCAGATTTTCGGATAACACCCCATTCCACCATCTGGCTGATTTGCTTATCCACCTCTTTTTTGTATTGATAAGGTATTGGGTAGCATTTGCACTGAAAGGGTTCCAGATCATTCAGTCGTATCCGGTGGACATACCCTTTGATGATTCCAGGCTGTTTTGAAAAAACATTTTTGTAATTACACAATAACAAATATAAGGCCTCTTTCACCTCATCAGTTAAACCAATTGATTCATTTATCTTCAATTTTACATCAAGATCAGTTGTGACTGTTTCCATGCAACTTAAATTTAAGGATTGGTGAAGTACATATTGCTTAAAATGAACAATTTCACCTTTACATATCAATTGTTTTGCCATATAATCTATGATGCAACCATGCATCTGAAGAAAATCTGATCCCAAGATCACAGCATGTACTAACCCTGCCATTATCAAAAAAACATGTTCCTGGCTTACTGAATTAAATTGTACCATTAGCCATACTTGTTGAGGAACCAATTTAGCCTTCCGCCCATTGGCTAAGGTAACCTGAAAGGATTGCTTGATCGGCAAGGATGGAACAATCATACCCACTTCTAAAAGTCGGTGAAATAATTCATCTGAAATGATGGAAGCCTGACTACTGGTATCAATTAAAGCTTTAATCTCAATTTTTCCAAACATGATCATAATTTCTGGACAATTGCTAAAAAAAATTAGTTCTCTATTTCTTCCACTCCAAAATCTTCCAGTTCAAACTCTTTCGAATTTAAAGCCACAACCAAATTGTTCCTCTCCATATCAATCATTGGTCCCCACAGTGAGGGACACTGCCACGAGGCCCTACTCAGTTTAATGGATGATTTGAACATCCAGTCACTGGAGTCTTAACCCCAGTACTAGTGGTACCATATGGATAACTTCCTGGTTGTAAATTGGTAACGTGATTATATTCACAATTTCTAATGTAACCTCCATGATCCCTATATGGATTTTGTCTTCTATTATTACGATAATTTCTTATGGACCTTTGCATGCGACCTGCAAATTGGTTTCCTGGTACGTGATAATTTATATTTGCCAAACTGTAATTAGGGTTGTCTCTTTTAGTTCCAGTTGATCTATTACAAGTACCCTCTCCAGCTTCTAATATTCCCAAGATATCTGCAACTTTTTCAACAGTATGCCGATCTGCAGCCACCAATGTTTGTTCGATATGCCTTGGTAAATTTCTATGCAAAATCCGCACAATCTGGGTTTCTGATAGTGAAAATGCAGTCAGAGTTTTGAATTTGGCCACCTGATGTCTAAAAAGTTGAGTATAACTCCCATCATGAGAAGAATATTTTTCATGAGAAAGTCTATGGCATCCTCATTCCAGAAGTTATTCATTATGGCTTCGCGATAATCACCATAAGTCTGAGGCCTCTCAAACAGGGATCTCCACCATTCTTTAACTGATGCATATAAATGGTTACTAGCAACTGCCAACTTTTCTTTCTCTGATAGGATACTGAGTGTAAACAACTCTTCTAATGTACTCAAGTATTCCATAGGATTCTCATGATATTCGCCTTTAAAGACCTTAACATTAATAAATCTTGAAGCATTATGATTCATATATAAATCACTAGAGATTTGGTGTGGAAAATCAGAAGAACTTTTGGACTCCATCACATTTGCTCCATCATGAACTTTGTCTAAACAACTTACAATTTTCCTTATTTACCAATTCCTTAACAAATGTTTCATCCTTAAGATAACCTCTAACTGCAATATTATCTTTCATTTTATTTTGGTCTATCTCTACTTCATGTTCTCTCCATTGTTTTTGTAAATTTGATATACATTCACAATTCTCTAACATAATGGTTTTTATTTGCTCAACTTTTACATCTATCTCTGAAACATCCTTTCATACCTCTATTTCATAATTTTTACAGGCTTCAATTCCACTATTATTAATGTATTCTGAAAGGGGTCTTAATTTCCCTTGAATTTGATCCAGTTTAACATCTATTTCCTGAATACGATTAGAAGTAACATCACTTACTACATTAATCCATTCATTTATATCTTGTAATTTATTAACATCAGTCAGCTGTTCCTCTTGTTGCAATCCCACAGCAACTTTAACTTCAGCAGAGGTAATTGTATGAATATTTTTAAATGAAGATTCATTATCAATTGTCAATGCTTGGAATTTATCCCACAATACTTTGCTATCATTAATAATCCTTTTCTCAAATTCCCCATGCTCTTTCTTAGACTCTTCAAATCTGGCTATAATTCCTTGATTTTCTTCCCTCATTTCACTACTTATCTCTTCGAATTTTGCTTTCAAAGAATTAGCTTCGACCATTGTCTCTTCTCTGTATTTTTCCATCTTTTCATCAAATTTTATTTATACTCTCTTAACACTATTATCTACCAGAGCTTTTAATGCATCTTTTAATTCCCTAGAAAGTTCATTAGAATTGACTTTCATCTCAGTTCTAAGTTCCTCTTTTAATTCATCAGAGTTAGTTTTTAAACTAGTCTTTAATCTGTAGGAAAGTTCATCATAATTGGTATTTAATCTAGACTCTAGTTTCTCAGAATTTGTTTTTATCTCAGCTCTAAGTTCATCAGAGTTGGTTTTTAAACCAGACTCTAGTTTCTTGGAGAATTCATCAGAATTTGTTTTTAATCTAGATTCTAGTCTCTGGGAAAGTTCATCAGAGGTGCTTTTTAACATCTTTATAAAATCTGCTTTAAATTTCTCCATAATATCTCTTAAATCATAATTATCACTAACTGACATTTCATTACTATTATCCATTTTTAATAGTACTGTAATATTGTATACTGATAAAAAAAAATAATCTAAGATATATATATTTCTATATAGTAATTACCACAGATCAAGGGCTTACCATCTCCAATCATTATCCCAACAAGCAATTACTCAACTAAGCAAAGTACAAGCCTTTTAATTTTATTATTCATAGTAGCCATCGGACAATCTAAATTTCAGTTGTTTGAACTCATAAACTTCTTGGCTTATAAAAAGTCTCATCTATCACTGTAACATTAATAAATTTCTCTAAAATATGTATAGAGTAACAACTGAGATCACTAGCTAACATTTATTTATATATAATGATAATAAAGATTCCATCATCAATACTTGCAATAGAACCAACCAAACTTCAACAATCAAATATCCAATCTAACTTTCAAAATTATAGATTTTCTACAACACAAATTTTCCAAATATGGACAAAATTATTACTCTATAACTTAATGCTGTCAACATAATTTTTAAATTGAAATTGAGCTATTTCATGACTGTATTTATCTCTTATCATAAAAAAAATACAATAACAGTAACCATCACCATCTAAACATAAGGCCAAAATATTTCTATATATAAAAAAAAAAAATACACAAAAATGCTTCTCTTTCTTTAAACTATACATCTCACATCAATATATATATACTACCCATCTCTCACTATGTGAGGTATTTCAAACCCTAATTAGCTTATTTCGAGCCCTAGTTGTTGCACCAAATGTAATGGACTGTATGCATATATGATCTCAAATGAAAATAAACATATGAACTTTTTCAACAATAATCATTAGTTAACCAAACCCCTAACTTTGAGGTTCCAAATGTAATGGACAATTGAACAAACATATTATGCTGACCACATTGTGGCGTCCAAATGTAATGGAACGTACTTTTACTCCATTATACCAATCATCAGTTAACTGGGA
Source organism: Epiperipatus broadwayi (assembly GCA_028023455.1). NCBI lineage: Eukaryota > Metazoa > Onychophora > Udeonychophora > Euonychophora > Peripatidae > Epiperipatus > Epiperipatus broadwayi. Next base: position 128,955 of record JAQFVV010006983.1, on the reverse strand, counting down.
CCTACAGTTTGTGGTGCCAAATGTAATGGACAATATATCATATAAACATATTACACATTAAATGTAATGGAACGTCAATATATGAGAAGAAAATAATGCTTCAAACATTGGATGATAAATGTAATGGAATATATGTAATCTAAATGAATCCAATTGTTGAGAAAGCTTAATATAATAAATTGTATAATTTAAATGAAAAAAGATAAAATTATCCCAGTTATATTTAAATAAATTGTTTATATGCCCTTCCAATTAGCTATATGTGAAATGAATCTAAAATCATACAGAGCAATGAGATCTATCCTTATAATTTATTCTCAAGATTGATATGACTAACTAATCAAATATATATATATATATATATATATATATATATATATATATATATATATATATATATATATATATATAACAGAAACAAAGGGAATTCTATTAAATCCAATATACACATCTAATAAGTAAATTTATGTATATTTGGACATATCAATGAATAATAATAATATGTATAAGTAACTTAAAGACTAAATAATAAGTGAAATACGAAGTTATCCTCTATGAAAGTGTGAATTCTATTAATTTCATAATGACTCTGGCACTAAAAAAAATAAGAATAAAATATTAATACTATTTCAAAAAAATTACAAAGGCATTACTTATAAAACAAATAGTACATCCTTTATTTCTATATTATGGTTTAATTTTAGGTAATATCAATGTTTTAAATAAGTTTTAAATACAAACCCAAATAATATATATATATATTAAATAGATAAAGACATATCTATGCTTAACAAGTATGTACTAATATAAATACAAATCCATATTTATATTTTTCAAATATTCAAAATTAAAAAAAATAAATAAATAAAAGTATATTATATCCAGCAAATATATAAATTATTGTTTAGGTCTGCATAAGAATTATTACATGAAGTTAAAAAAAAAAAAAAGTGAAAATAGATAAATAAATAATAATAATAAAAAAAAATTGTCATAAAATTTGCGTAGAAAACTTTCACTTATTAAAATATACATATAGCAACCCATATGCATCCCAAACTTATAAGCCATACTTTAAAATTTTAAATTACTTAAGTGTTAATTTTGGCACCTGTTAAACGTTTGTTGTTTTTAAGAAAACAAAAATGCTAGAATTAAATAGAATGATATTTATAAAAATGTTTTATTTTTATAATTAAATAAAAAAAAATATCGATCTCAAAAATATATATATATCATTTATATTAATAAAATTATTTACTACCTTTTGTTTTAAAGTTTAACTTGTTTATTTTTTTTTCAAAGTCAACTTATTCCATTGTTTTATTCCTTTATTCGTTTAATATTAGAATGCATTCTAGTTAAAGTGAAGAAACTATCACGTTAGAGAAAATTGTCAATTCTTGGATGTATGTATATTTTTATCCTTCTAAAATTTTTTTCCTTGAAAAATAAATAAATAAATTGAAATGTTGAATCCAATATATTAATTCTAGATACCTCCAGATTATTATTAGATTGACCATTATAGATTCCAGATAGCTATGTCAAATTTCAGCTTCAGACGCATTGAAATTCATGTGTTGAAATTTCCTTAGTTTTTCTTTTTAAACTGCCTTGGAATAAATGAAAGAAAATGGTGCAGCCCCTTGGGTGCGATATATATTATTAGCCGGTCATGTTTATGTATTGATTACAGAAATTTATCTTATTCCACTATTCTTAAGAATGGCAATTTCAAAGAAACAAAGTACAACAAATTTCTATCCTTTTGTTTGTTTAATCACTATCCTAAGAACAATGGCTTCTTTTTGTTTTTGTTGTTGTTGTTGTTCTCCACATTCCATGAAATGCAGTTTTGAAAACCATTGTTACATATGTTTTCTTTTAAACAATTAACATTAAAAAAAAACATTAATCATATAAAAAAATATTAAATTGAAAATTTATTTGACAGCTTTAAAAATATATATATACATAAATAATAACATTACATTTTTTTAATAATCACTACAAATAAAATAATCTTTTTTTTATAATCAACAATTTATATGTCTTTATTTATCTTTAATAATTAAATATTCACAGCGATGTACTATCAACATATAAATAAAATAATAACTCCAAGCAATAACTATAACTAATAACCATAAACAATAATAATACTTCATATATAAACATCAACTCAAAGAGATTTTTTTAATAACAAATGATAATTTTTAAAATATAGATAGACTTATCGATATTTACAATATATATATATATATATATATATATATATATATATCTGCATATAGATAAATCAGCATATGTATAAACTAATTTTTCAGCAAGATGATGGATTCTCTTGGGTAATCTGGTTCCTTCTAAACAGTAGACTCGCTTATATTCATTATCAGGGAAAGGTATAATTCAGGTAGTCATCATTAGGAAAAGTATAATTAAATTAAGAGGTGACATTTAATCAGGTTAATTTAATCTAGGATTGGATAGACATCAGGCAAAATATTTAATACAATGTTGTCTATGGAGAATGCAGAATAGTGGGTTTTACTTCTAGGTGAATCCAAACTCCATGATCATGAACTAGTAGCAGCTTCTGGATTCTTCTTTGCCTTTATTTCTATTTTTATGGTAGTTTTTGTTTTAATCTGGACAACTTTTGGAACTCTTAAGAACTACCCAGAACCACTTAAGATTACCCCCTTTTATATAACAGGATATGGGGAAACTAATTAGTTGAAAATGTCTGTCTCTTATTTAGATTGAAAAAACTTTAATGACTCTTTAAAAAACCACTTTGTGGAATTTTTATCAAAATATATTATACAAGCATTACTTTAAAAAAGATCTCTAAATTAGATAATGAACTTTTATCAAAATATGTTATACAAACTTTACTTTTAAAAAAATCTAAAATAGATATATTATTTTTAGTATGTGCATATAATTATATATATAATAAATCAGTAACTAAGTTTTCTATTTAAAATTGATGGTTTTTATTTTTATTTTAAAACAATTATGTTTTAAAGAAGGTAAAATAGAAAGTTTCCATTATTTAAAACAATAATGAACAGTTAAAAAAGACAGCTTACAACAATTATTTAAAATAATGATACAAATTTTCTTGATTAGGACATGTTTTCAAACATTATTTTTTGTAAAATTAAAATATAGGAAACTTAGTTACTTATTAATTATACATATTTAATTATGTACACATACTAAATATAATATATACATTAAGACCATATATATTAACTTTCTGCAGAAATATCTAATGACTTATATACACTATATATGTAATATTGATTTAATGTAAAATTATATATATTAAGGGAAGTTCATTTGCAATATATACACATGTATTATTATGTACACATACTACATATGATATTTACATAAGGAGTATACAATTTAACCTATAATAGAAATATCTAGTGATATATATATATATATATTAACTATAAATGTTCAGTCAATTTACAATGCAATATAGTTTTACATTTTCATTGATTGTGTCAATATTAAAAACTTAAAATCATTAGATAACTTTCTGTTTTATATATTAAATGCTATTATTGACTGTGCACTAAAAAGAAATAAAATAATTGTTATTTCAATCACAATTGGAGTTTTTAGATTTAACCTTTCCATTTCTTGTGATGACAGAATGTCGCCTTTTGACCAATTTACCCCCTGGTGAATTTTTTCATAAGTATTATATGTTAAAATGTGTGTAAAATGGTATATTTTATTGTATTAAATTTTCATTAAAAATTTTACAGTAGAAGGTGAGAAATTCAAAATTCCCACTCTTACAATAGACATAAGCCTTGACCTGATTTGTTCAGCCATTGTCTATCATCAAGGCTGTAAAATGTTTGGCATTTTATGACATTGTTTAAAGAAAATGGTTGCAATGATCAAAAATGTTTATTTTCAAATTTATTACAAGTTTAGATAATCTTTTTAAATAATTTACACTATATATATTAGATATCAAGAAATATAAATTATTAATGATTTATTTTAACTTGAAATACTTTATTTTCAAAAATACAATGTTATATTAGCAGTGAATGTAAACATGACTTGAAGCAATTTACAAGCTTAGTTTTTATGTAAGCAATCTATTTTTACTTATGAATATGAAATTATCACAATTTTGCAATAAATATTCAAAAGTTTTAAACTTTTAATGCATAATTCATTAGATATAAGAGAAATAAATAAATATTCATTTGGATGTTTAAAAATAATAGGAATTAAGAAATATTTCATTGATTTTATAAATTGAAAATAATATTTCTAGAAACAATGACATCTAACTCTTTGTTTTGTTTATGATCTCATTTTTTAATATTTACAGAAACAAAATGTGAATATTTAAAATTTATTTTAGTAGTAAACAAAAATATCAATCAAATGAACTAAATTTATTATTTTAGATGAGTAATAATCATTTTATCATATATTCTACACTATGTGTCAGACAAATAAAAGTCAGAAAGCAGACTTAAGAGAGTTAATCTAAATAAAGTTATTAACCATAAATACCATCATTAAAGTACAATAATTTATTTTTTATTATATCAATATTAAAAAGTAAAAATAATACAGATAAAATAGCTTTTATACTGTCATTAAAATAAAAATTTTTCTCAATCATAATGTTTTAATTTATTTAAATAAAAGTACCGCCTTTCTTTATTTCAGTTAAACTAAATTCCAATGTAATTAAAGAAACAATTTTATTTTTAGGCACATCAAAAACATTTAATATAAAAAATTATTTCTATTATCTCTTTATATTAATATTTTTAATTGACAACATTCATATTTGATATTTTTATTTCTCTTTTCACTTTTTATTGGATTTATAGTATCATTATTGTAATTTTATTTTAATCTTGCTATGCATTTATAATTTATATACATATTTTAATCCAGTACTTTATTCTATTGTTTTATATATGCTTATCTGCTGATTTTAAAAGCATTTTATATCTTCTCTATCATCGTTTTCTCACAAATGTATTTTTTAACTTTTTTAAAATACTATATTAATATACCACATTTAATAAGATATTTTACTTTTTATATTTGATATACACATCTATGACAATATTGTTACTGAGACATAACCTATTCCTATTTTGTAGTAATTTATCCTGGATTCTGATTATACTATTACCTGAAGATAAAATATATATAAGTGATGCATTATTATACTTTATATATTATTAAAATACTACTTTTTACTGTGATTGTAAATATTTTTACTTACTAGCTAATACATTTTATATGTTTATTATTTTACTACTTTGTTTTTACATTATCTTCTACTTATTATTTATCAGCTATGTAAATAATACTTATTATATATTACATACTTTTAAACATTAATTATGTTTTGTAATATACTTTATAATAAACCTAAATACTTACCTAATGTTTTAATTAATCAAACTATTTTTTAATTTTAATAATAACATTATATATATATATATAATAAAAATAATATATATATAAAAATATAATATAAATTTATATATATATTATTTTAATATTTATTGATAACAATGAATATTTAAATCAAGTATGAAAATTGAAACCAAAAACACGTGAGGATTTGGTCTCTTGTTAATAAAAAAAGAAGAAAAGAAAATGATTTCTTTTTAAATAACTTTTTTTTTAAAAAAAAAAAATTACTATTCTACATTGAATTGAATTTAACTGTTCCAAATTAAAACATATGGTTAAAAAAGTATAACAAAAATATTTTAATTTTCTACTAAATCTAAAAAAATAGCAATAGAAAAAGAACATCTATTAGGTTATAGGAAACTATTAATTTTAAAATTTTACCCCACCCCCCCCCCCCCCCAAATATATATATATATATATATACATATATATATATATATATATATATATAAAGAATCTTACAATGTGCTGTAGTAGAATAATTTTGTATCTAAAGCTTTTAAACCAACTTTCATGCTAATTTAAGATATTTATTGTGTGGACATCTAAAAAAAATGGACAATAAGAACATCAATCTTAAGGTTTATATATTATCTTATATCAACTAAATCATTGATATTAATAATTTATCAATTTAGGATAAATAAATATTACTATACCAATGATTAATATACTTACAGGAAAACTCCATTAGGATTCTGAACTATAGACTTAAAGATTCGTTCTTAACTCAGGAAAATAAGTTGTTTTTTTATTTATTTATATATATTATATTATTATTCATATTACTTTAATATGTTTAATTTTATTATTATTATTTTTTATTTCAAATTTGGCATCCTTTCATTTCTAATAGGAATATCTAAATTTAATTTTATGAACGTAAATTGAAAGTTTGACAAACTTCATTAAAATTAGATGAAGTTTAAAAAAATTATTATTTAACAGATATTAAAAACAGGATTATATATTAATATAATAAACATATATGTATTTATTTTATTATAAATGCATATAAAATAAGTTATACAACTATAAATAGTACTTATATATTAATAATTATTAAACATATGAATAATGACTGTAAATAAATTAATAAATTATTAATTTTTGAATTTATATATTGTTTTATATATTTGTTAATTTGAATTATATTCTTTACTTTTGAAAAGTTTATTATAGTATGAAATTTTATCATAGGGTTTTGGATGGGAATATTATTTATTAATCTCTTAAGAAATGATAAAATTCATCTTTATCTTCATTAATATTTTATTTCTTTTTTACATTATATTTTTATTGTTTATTAAAATATTAAGTTATTAATTTGATCTCTCTGCCTAGTCATTATTATATTATATATTTATAAATAAATACATAATCATTATGTTACATAACAATTATATATATATATATATATATATATATATATATAAAGTTAATATTCATATAAATATCATTTAATAGTCAATGCTTATATAAAGGCATATTAGATAATTATTTGTTTAAAATCATCCCTGAAAAGAACTAATTGCAAATTCTCCATGAGTTTGAATATTGTGGCATAATGGTAACTGAAAGAGGGATGAGAGATGGGTGAACTAGTCTAAATTATATCAAAATTTATTTTAAAATCATTTAGCTAGCATAGTAAAGATGGATGTAATCATGGACTTAGCATTTCCTCATTTCATTTCCAGCATTTTACCTTAAGACCCAAAGTTCGAATGTAGTGAAATGCATACTCTTTTTCTGATGAAAACCGACATCCCGTTATATTTGGTGTTCCAACTGGGACATTGAATCTATGATTTCCTGTTATATTTGGTGTGCCAGCTGGGACCTTGAATCTATGATTTCATCTTGTTATATATGGTGCATCAACTTTGAATCATAAATTCTATATCATTACATATAACAATAAATTGGTGGCTAGATTAATTGATGATTCTTGGTAACAAGTATATTGTTATGAAGATTCATATGGTGTTTATAATTGCAGATTAAAAATGAATATTGGCAATGTTAAAGATGATAAAACCAAATTAGATGTTAGAAACAAGTTTCAAAAAAAAAAAAATTAAACAATTGATTTTTAAAAAAAAATTGAAAACATATATATAAATAATATTAAAAATGATAATATATATATAATATGATTTATATAGATCAATATTTAAATAAATAATTATTAAATTGTGTTTTAAATAAGAGTTAAGTGGGATAAAATTTTAATATAGATATAGGCATTTAAAAAATACACATATACCATATAGAACATCATAAAAATATATAATTAGCATGAAGTGGTAAAGAACTTTATGGTATAATATTTTATAGTTATAAAAATGAATAAACTTGAGTAATATTTGAATTAAGTTAAAATTTATAATGCTTTGAATTGGAAAAATGTTTTCAAACAAAGGTACTGAATGCTCTAATCAAATGCAAGATGATATGCAAAATGAATTAAATATTAATATTATAGAACAATCATCATTAGTACAAGCACCTGGGGGTTCTACAACCATAATTGAATACCCTCAACAAACACAGTTTAGATCAAGTGTTATTTCAAACACAAAATATAGTTGATGATGATCTAAATCAATCATCTAGAATTGGGATTAATCAAATACTTAATGTTAATACAACACAGGCTATAGACAATAGTACAGCTATAATGCAAATGTTACAAATATTTATGAATGATATTAATAAAAAATTAGATGATACAAATAAAAAATTAGATGATAATATTAATAATTTAAGAAATGAAATTAAAAGTGATATGAATCAAAAATTAAATGAAATAACGAAAAGAGGATAAAAAAACGAATAAAATAAAGTAAATAGGAAAGAGGAAAATTTTAAATATTAGTAGATTCAAAAAGAAATATAGAAATTAAACAAATAATAAGGAAATGAGAATAAATACACAAGTTATCAAATATGTAAAGTATATAAAACTAGAGACCCGACGCCCCCTACAATAAACCAAATATGTATTAGAGATTATATCACAACTTAACTGGATGTTTCTTTGAGATTATTATGGATGGAAAATTTGCTACTATGTATAGTAGTGAACCTTTATGAGAGGATGGTCTAGAACTATATTTAAAAGAATTACTGAATGCATGTAGTCAAGTTATACTTGGTACTCCCAATCAATCTATTTTATCTTCAATTGATTCAACATGTTTAGCTATTGGAAATTGTTTTTTTATGTATGAAAACAATGGTAGAATTATTATTTGTAATTCAGATAATCAAAAACAAGCTATTATTTTACAAAAAGATTTATCTGGTTTTACTTTTAAATCTAATCAAGGTAATAAACATTCTTTTAGTGCTGAAAGTTCACTTGACACTGAATTTTTTTAATGGTTGGATATCTCAGATTTCCAGTGATGGAATTGAAAAGTATTCTATTAACTTTATTTTAGAGAAAACAATATCAACTCCACAAATAAATTCCATTATGACAATCATGAATGATACAATGCACATTAGGGTGAACAATCAACAACAAGAACTTCAAACTTACCTTGAATGCAATGATGATATCCAGAGTAAATCATTATTAGTTCAGTTGATTACCACTGAAGAAAACTATCAATACCACTATGATATTACACAATAGATAAAGACATAATAAATCTGCACAACATTTTTGGAATAATTAATTTAAATCCATTAAATTCAAAAGGAATTGTAGAAATGAATGAAGCAAATAGTCTCCAAAACACACAAGTCATGGGGATGCAACAAACAGAGATAAAATATAAGACTCAAAATGAAAAAAAAAAAAGAAAATGAAGTATTGAATGATCTGGAGATTGTTGCTAAAGAGTTTGATGGGAAAAATGACTCTAAGCCAGAATACATTTTCTCATACCAGGTATTGTTTGAGATAAGGAATGATTCTCTCAAAAATAATATAGATACCTATGATAATAGTAAAGAACAGAATTTTAAAGAAAATTATTTGGAAGTTGTTCAAAAAGATCCACAACAAATAATCGACTCTTATGATAAATCAAATTTTCAGTATTATATAATGCATGAAACTGAAAATTCTTTTATTAATATTGATTTAGGATTAAATTTAAATACTTGTAGAGTTAATCATGAAAATCAATCATCAACTTCCGAGATGAATATTTCAGAAATTCGAAAAATCATACATTTCATAAATTATGTAATACTTATGAAGGTCCATTTACTTTCATTAAACACATGAATGATAGTGCTTAATGAAGATAAGCACATATTATGGAAGGACTTACAAGGATTGTGACCTTTTGAAAATGAAAACAGATAATGAATAATGATTGAACCCATTATAGTTTATTAAAGAAAAAATAATATATATGTACATATAGAAATTTTGATGACATAAACATTGATAAAGGAACTAAATATATAAAAATTAAATTAAACATGCACACACATGTTTATTGAAATTAAATCTTTGGTTATCTAAAATATAAGGTAGACCAAATGGTTAATATGTTAAGGTAATAAAATGCCAACATAATTTATAAATCTATAAAGTATACTTACTAGTCTTAAAGATGTATATAAGTATGTATAACAAGAATACTTACTAGTCTTAAAGAAATATTCTCGCCCATCCGCTTACACTTTCATCAAATTATACCTATACTATTTAAAAAAATATAAACCCATAATTAATGAACCCAAAATAAATGAAGAAAAAGACATTTTACAAGCTCATAAACAACTTATTAAAATGGCAAGTAATAGAAGTCAGAATAAAAAAAATTTATTTATGAATTTAAAGTTGGAGATAAAGTATTGATAAAGACTTTCCATCCCAATAAACCATTAGAGAATAAATATCATAAATTCTAAAATACATATGAAGGACCTTATACTATCATTAAAAAGGCAGGTCCAAATGCATTTTGGATTAACCAAGAAGGAGAGATTTGTGGTATGTATAATTCACGAATTTTAAAACCTTATTTTGGCTGTTTATATTGTTATATAAAGAAATAAAATGATTATCAAGATAAGTATATGGGCAATGTAAACCATATGGTTGTAAAAAAAAAAATAGTGATCAATGTAAAAAAAAAAAGTAAAAACATTATTTTTGTTGAGGATATTCTTCAATGCCTTGAAGTAAGTTAAAACAATAGAATCAATTCATATTAATAAATGGATACTCTAATATTTATTTAGTCCTTTTCAAATCCATAAGTCTTAAAGAAGCAGGAATAAGGCTATTAAATATATTTGTGTTATCCAAAAAGGAAACACTTTCTTTTTTATTTATTTTTTAATTTTAACCATCAAAGTCCTTAATTTTTGATCATTATCAAAAGAATAATATAGCTCAAGTACAAGAAAGATGAAACAGTTAAAAGTTATTCAACCCTTCATAAAATCCAAATATAAATGTAATTAAATTATAGGAACATACTAAAATATTTGTGTTTAAAATTTTAACTTAAATTAAAATTTTAACTCTTGAAGGGAAGGGGAAATGTAATAATAACTTCTAGTTACTATTATTACTCTAAAATACTTTTAACTCTAATGAAATTATTAATTAATCAAACCTTAATTTTAACTCTAATGAAATTATTAATTAATCAAACCTTAATGTCAAGCTTTTTTGTAATCACCAGATTTGAAATTGAAAAATAAACAATTTTATATATTTTATTTTATTATTATATTTTAATATTTATTAATAAAAATGAATATTTAAATCAAGAATGAAAATTGAAACCAAAAACACACGAGGATATAATTTGTTTGGTCTCTGGTTAAAAAAAAAATAAGAAGAAAAGAAAATGATTTTTTTTTAAATAACTTTTTCTTTTCTTAAAAAAAAAACATTACTATTCTACATTGAAATTGAATTTAACTGTTCCAAATTAAAATCTATGGATTAAAACCCATGGATTAAAAAGGTTTATAAGAAAAATATTTTAATTTTCTAGTAAATCTAAAAAAAGAATAGCAATAGAAAAAGAAAAAGAACATATATTAGAGTTATTGGAAACTACATTATTTTAAAACTTTGTTATTCTACATATATTCATATTTAAAATAATTATATATATATATATAAAGAATCTTACAATGTGCTGTGAGTAGAATAATTTTGTATCATAAAGGTTTCCAAACCAACTTTCATGCTAATTTAAGATATTTATTGTGTGGAATGTCTAAAAGAAAATGGAGAATAAGAACATCAATCTTCGAAGGATATATATTTTATCTTATATCAACCAAATCATTGGATAATATTAATAATTTATCAATTTAGGATAAATAAATAATTACTATATCAATGAATTAATATTCTTCGCAGGAGAACTCCATTAGGATTATGAACTATGTACTTAAAGATTCGTTCTTAACTCAGGAAAATAAGTTGTTTAATTATTTATTTATAACTCAGGAAATATTATTTATATTACTTTAATATGTTTAATTTTATTATTATTATTTTTTATTTCAAATTTGGCATCCTTTCATTTCTAATAGGAATATCCCAATTTAATTTTATGAACGTAAATTGAAAGTTTGACAAATATCATCAAAATTAGATGAAGTATAAAAAAAAATTATTATTTAACAGATATTAAAAACAGGATTGTTATATTTATTATATAATCTAATAAACATATAATGTATTTATTTTATTATAAATGCATATAAAATAAGTTATACAACTGTAAATAGTACTTATATATTAATAATGATGAAATGTATGAATAAAGACTGTAAATAAATTAATAAGTTATTTAAATTATTAATTTTTGAATTTATATATTGTTTTAAAAATATCTGTTAATTTGAATAATATTTTTTACTTTTGAAAAGTTTATTATAGTATGAAATTTTATCATAGGGTTTTGGATGGGAATATTATTTATTAATCTCTTGAAATGATAAAATTCATCCATATTTTTCATTAATATTTTATTTATCTTTTACATTATATATTTTATTATTTATTAAAATATTAAGTTATTAATTTGATCTTTCTGCCTAATCATTATTATATTATATTATATAGTTATAAATAAATACATAATTATTATTAGTTACATAACAATTATATATATATATATATATATATATATAATATATATATATATATATGAATATCATTTATTAGTCAATGCTTATATAAAGGCATATTAGATCATGATTTGTTTAAAATCATCCCTGAATAAAGCTAATTGCAAATTTTCCATGAGTTTAAATATGGCATAATGGTGACTGAAAGAGGGATGAGAGATGGATGAACTAGTCTAAATTATATCAAAATTTATTTAAAAATTATTGAGCTAGCATAGTAAAGATGGATGTAATCATGGACTTAGCATTTCATCATTTCATTTCCAGCATTCTACTGAAGACCCAAAGTCCAAATGTAGTGAAATGCATACCCTCTTTCTGGTGAAACCCGATGTCCCGTTATAATAAATATATTCTATAGAAATTTTATTTTACTATTGCCATTGCAGTATTATTTGTAAAGCACATTAAAACCTTTTAAAACATTATTTATGTAGAAAAAAAACTTGAAATCTTCAAATTAAAGTATCAAATTCTGTTACATTTTAACCCACTGCTAGAACTGATATCCCTATTTCCATTCTTTATTTTAAAAATCTTTTACATTTCTATTTCAATTTTGCATATATTATGTATCATCTTGTATATTTTAATAAGTTTTACTATTTTTTTTTAGTGCAAGATTCTTTTTTACATTTTTTAAACTTTATGTTCATACAAATTTTGTTTTTCTCTCAGTATAAAATGAGTTTTTTTTTCTTATTTTTGTCATCGGCTCATTTTACTATAGTTAGAAATTAATTTATCGTTGCTTTATATTTAATATTAGATCATTGGTACCAATTATCAAATTGTTATCTGCAGTGTTGTAATTGATTTAGTATTTTTGATGCACAGACAGTGTATACTTATGTATGCAACTAGTTTTGAAAGGATTATTATATATACACTGCTACTTTATATAGCAATTATGTTATATTACGTAGAGAAAAAGAAACAATTTTCACTGAAATATGTGAAGTGTTCTTTCTATAGTGTATAACCATTACTAGATTTTTGTTAAAACATTTCCTCCTAACAATTATGAATGGATTCTTTTAAAATGGTTTGTGTTCTGTTTGAATATATTTGTTACGATGATGATAGGATATATATTTTTTCTTCTATTTTTTATATTGTTGTTACAGTTTTTAAATATAGTAATGAAAAAATTAAAATACCTTTCTAATTAAAAAATAAGTTCAACTTTATGTTTAAAGCTATATTATGTACTCCAATTAATTAAATTGTTAATTACCCCATTCAAACTTTTAAGCTGTATATTTTATTATTTTTAATTAATATTAATTGATTCTAAAATAACTTGTTTTATTAATTTACTTCTTTTGATTTTTTTTTAATAGTCATTTAATTATGAATAAAAGGTATTTTTAAAAAGTTTTACAAGTAAATTAATTAACTGAAGATAATTATTTTTAATAATATGACTTTATATATATATTGTAATGGGAGAATTATCTTTGAGATTCACATATACTGACCACGGGGGCGCCACTAGTCCGAAAATAGGAACTAGACATTTATTTTAAGGGTGGACAGGATATGCGAATCAAAATGCACCGAACTAAACTTAGGGAGGAACAAGATATCTTAAATATTGTTTAGACAGTTGAGAAATCAAAGCACAAAGACAAACGTCAGCCAAATTAAGTTTAAACAATTTATTAATTTTATTAAAAGTTGGGCAATAGAGTGAAGACATCTAGCCACGAATACAAAAGTGGCTTATAGTAACATATGCTATTTACCAGAGAGTTCACAAGAGTACAACAGACATGAAGGCATTAAACATTTTGGCAGCAAAATTCTCTCACTTAAAATATAAGAAATGGTTAGGATAATATCTTCTTGCTGGCCAGCTGTAAAATTACAAAAACAAACAATAACTCTAGCTTCCTGAACCAGAAATAATAAAACAGTTACTGTCCCGCCGGAAATCAATAAAACCAGTGCGGACGTTCGAGCAGTAATATTCTAATTACTGTCATTAAAACACCACAGGCTGCTGCACATAATACTACATTCAAAGTAAACATGGTTGATCTCACATACAAGACAGCAAAAGATATTTGATTACAATCTTACATAATCCAGAAAGAAATGACTACTTTCAGACAACCCGAAGAAATAACTTGACAAATAGCCATCAAAAACATTTTATTGTTTGCACAAAAAGCGCAAATGAAACATGCTTAAAGATTCTTTATTTTACAACTAAGGGCAAGTGAATAAATGAAGACTACTAAAACTGCCAATACATTTTGTAATAGTTAATGAAATAATCAGGTATATATTAAACATATAAAATACAATCTCCTAATGCACCCTCTGATAAATGAAAATTGCAAACAAACTTGGAATCTTAAAACTAAGATTCCAAGACGCACTTTAAATACTAGAAAAGATAAATACAGATAATAAATAATTAATACAACCTTATAACATACTTATCATTAGATTGAGCAGAGATTTAATTAAACGCAATTTATTTACCCTGGCTAGAATAGGAAAAAGTTTAGCTTATGGTAAGGCAGAGTTCTAGTGATTTAGTGACGAGTGCGCACTTATGATAATAGTTCATCTTTCAGGTCCTTTGACAGTGGCAAGGTAGAGGCAGTGTTTATTTTAGAGGCTCATGGCATGACTGAAGGAGAGCTGGAAGGTGTGGGTCTGTCCTTTGTTTAAATTAGCAAGACATTCTGATGATGGCAAAACTCATAGTGGTAGATTTTGACATCTTGCACAGCAATGAAGTTTGTCAATAATTATTTAAGTCTTTAGCAGGAATTAAATGTCCGAACAGCTACTCAAAACGGTATGACTTTTAGCAGGCCATAATCCAAGTGTCCTATTTCTATACTGAATCTCCTCTCTCTCTTCTTAAATTGGCGGGCTATCTTTTTCTCGCTACATTTCCCACGAAAAACTTCTATTAGTCTCTAATTCTATATTCAGGCAAGGCAAATATTAATTTACCGCTCAATCTAATTTAAGAATTCCAACCAGGGATAATTGAAACAAAAACGACAAATACAAAACTAAATCTCCTGGAGGCTTTTTAGAATTAACTTTAAAAATATGACTAAAATAAAAGCAACAGGAATATATAATTAGCAAGTGAAAGTAAACTATTTTAAAATCAATTTTATAAACAAAGTAGTGAAAGTAAACTATTTTAAAATCAATTTTATAAACATGAAAATGATCTATTTTACATATAAATGTGTATGTGTTTTAAATAATAATAAAAATAATTTAGCATTAGACATTTAATGAAAATGAAGTTGTTTTTCCTTTATTAATTTTAGTAATAAAACCATTGAATCAGAAATCAATCCGCTTCAATATATATATATATATGTTTTTTTATGTGTTAAAAACTTTGCAACATAATGGAAGACTAGTTTTTTAACAAAGTGTGTTATTGGCTAATTGTTCATTTTCAAAGTTGAGCCAAAAATTTGTCATGTAACTGCCTCTTATTTAATTTTAATGGAAATCCAGTATTGGATGCTAAATAATAGGTATGAAACTAACGTAAGAATTGAAAACTAGATATTCTCACTAACATGTCTTTTAAATATTTCATTCAGTATATCTCAAGTTTTTG
This sequence comes from Epiperipatus broadwayi, assembly GCA_028023455.1. Classification (NCBI taxonomy): domain Eukaryota; kingdom Metazoa; phylum Onychophora; class Udeonychophora; order Euonychophora; family Peripatidae; genus Epiperipatus; species Epiperipatus broadwayi. The sequence continues at coordinate 112,721 of JAQFVV010006983.1, read as the reverse complement.
TGAAAACATCTTTGTATAACAGCAAAGTTTGATAACTGATGTTTTAATGGATCACACCAAATAGTAATGGTCATTTCAGGATTTGATTCAGTCTGCCATTTCTGAAGCCATCTTTTTACTGTTTTGACCCATTTTTGTAGCACATCTATTTTTATTTCTTTCAATATTTCTTTTGTTATTTTTCTATTTTCTGTCATCTTCTCTTTGTTGGTCTCTTTTTATTATAATTTTCTTTTTGTTTATTATCATCTCTTTGTTTGTCTCTTTTTTACTATGTTCTTTAAGGACTTCTAATAATAGGATGACATGGAAGCCTCCCCTATGCTCTTGATTCTTTCCATTCATTGGTGATCATCTTTTGGATTATATTCTTCCACCTTTTTCACTTTTCTTCTTGTCAGCATAGATGTTTCTATTATATACTTTTATTCTTTAAGAAAAACTTTTATTTATCACAGGAAATATAAATTTGAACATTTAAATATATCTCATATAATGAGATTAACATCAACTCTTCTTCCATGCAGCCATATTTCACCTTACCTAACACTACTATTATTTTATTATTACCTCTCATCTGCTCCTTCTTCAACCTTAGTGTCTCAATACCAGGTTTTATTTTATTAATTTATTTTTTTTGCTTTATTCTCCAATTCCATTCCATTCATGTGTGTGTGATCAATTTCCAATTCTCTTGTAGGTACTCATCTTATAGCTAAAGACGCTGCTCTATGGTGCCATTTTTGCGCTAAAACACATAAAAATGTTGTTTCCTTGGTCGACACATTTGAACCCATGTTTTCTATAATACAACTTTTTTGTTGTGCTACAGAATGCAGGCCTCTATGTTGCATTGCAGTACAGCATGTATGTCGCCTTTCAGCAAATACATTTTCCGAATTCGCACAGTTTATAAAATAGTTACGGCTTGATGAGAGAGTTTGTATTTGAATTAGATGGAAATGTTGTTTTCATTGGATTTTTTTTTATTTTAAAGTATTGAAATGTTCAGAATTTTTAAAGTAATAATTCTAAGACTTTTTATAACGTACTGTATTGAAGTTTTAATTGGGAAAATGTTTAAGATCTAAGTTTTTAGTGAGTTGCAATTAGTAATGCGTCAAGTAACATACTATTTGTAACATTCCATGAGACAAAGAAGATTCTACCATGTGTATATTTTTGAAGTAAAAAAGAGTGGTACCAAAAAAATATCCAGTAAGAAATGTACAAATATACACGAGTTTTTGTAAATTTCATAAAAAGCCAATATTATAAACATGTTCAATAAGTAAAGAAGACATTTATATGTGTTTTTTTGTTGTTTAAAAAAGTTTGAGTTTCTTTCTTTTGTCGGAGTAAGGTTACGATTTTTTTTATTTTAGCATTACAAATAACAAAACACTAACCCTAAACATAACCCTAAAACTAACTGTAACAACTTTTACTTTTTGTTGTCATTCTATTTGAAGTAAAAAATAGCCATAATATCTTTTTGTCTGTAAAAAAAAAAAAGTAAAATGAAGACTAAAAAAATAAAAAATAGAGTAAGAAATTTTACTTTTTTTTACGATAATTATTTTTTAGTTAAACAAAAACAAAAAAAAAAGTCGTAACACAAATAAAAAAATATCCGATAGAAAATTAATAAAAAAAAGCCGTAACACAAGTAAAAAAATATCCGATAGAAAATTGATAAAAAAAAAGCCGTAACACAATTAAAAAAATATACGATAGAAAAAACACGAATCAAATTGTAATTTGTTGATTTTATTTTACATTTATTATTATCATTTAAATTGTATACGTTAATAAATAATAATATTTATAAAAGACCATTTTGTTTTGTTTTTATTTTTGCATTACAAAAAAGCACAGCAAAATTATTATAATCAACACCCTGGGAATGGTCATATTTTATAGTTTTAGTGTAAAAACGGCGCCATCCAACGGCATCTTTAAAAATAAGACAAGCACCCTCTTGTATTTTTTATTATGAATACATATTCATTTATAACTCAAAGTTCATGTCAAGAACCATTTATCAAAACCTTTCTGATCAATCTGATGAACATCTGATAGCAGAAGAATGCATATTGACTTGCAATTCTAGTATAGATATACAATCCATTCACTGGACAATAAGTATGCTATGCAGCAAAAATACCCAAAGGTCTATATTAATATAGACACTATAAGCTGCCACAATCCTTGATATGAAAGGAAAATGCAAAAATCTTTGCAAAACCCTGCTTTTTTGAGTCTTAGCATCTGGAAAATATACTTTACTTATTTTCTTGGAGGCTTATACGCTGGGGATCATGGCAAGACCATGTTAACTGGACCAACATAAACAATAATGAAATATGAAAATCTGCATGATAATTGGAGCAATGCCTGAGAAATAACAGTGCATGAAGTTGCATGAAAGCATTGTATTCGTAATCCAACAACAAAATCCTCCACCCATCACCAAAACAAAAAAAATCAGCTAAATAAACTTCAACAATCAAACATCCAATCTCCAAAATTATGCTTTGATTTTCTGTTCATCTTTCATTGTGAACTTCTTAAATAAACATTAATACTTTTACTTTGTAAATTTATAACTGTATTATAGAAATTGCCCTCTATACTCTTGTAATATATTTTACAATAATTTTTAAAAGTAATTGTGCATAAAATACATACTTTGGTTATTTAAGATCAAGTTGAAAGGCAATTTTGTACTGAAGGTTCACAAGTATGTGACCATCATTGAGAATGGTTAGGTATCCAATTATAATGATGGCACCAGTACATGTCCATCATCAGTCGTCAGTCAGGTCACCATTTATAATGCTAACAGAAGACCGGGAGTTTAATAAAGAAGAACCTGTGGTTACAATATCACACAATTTGTGTTTTTACTTGTAACTGTATGGAAATAGAGGTCCCATATTGGGAACCTCTTATAATGCTACAATTTCTTAATGTTTGAACCTGGGGTGATGAAAAATCATCATCAAGCCCAATTCAAAATAAATTTAAAATTAAATATCAATATTTAATATAAAATAATGAGCAAGATAGTTCAATGTGAGATCACACTGAGAGATCAGCAGCTATCTAAAGCCTAAGAATAATTAACCATAAGTTCACCAGCATTATAAGTATCACTCATTCATCATCATGAATGATCAACAATCAAAAAAAAAAATCAACGGTCAATCTTGTGGCTGGATTAGAAATGGGTCTACTATAGACCAGGCTAACTATTTAGCCTTTTCCAGGTTGGGGCAATTATTTAAACATATTTTGTATGCATAAACTAGGTACTCGTCCATCAGAATGTATAATAATCAAAACAATAATGCTGCAATATTAAAATATACTTATCATCAATGTTCTAGCCCACTTATACCATTAATGTTCTGGCCAACTATAAACAATGTCTAATAGAGACTAAACTAAATAAAATATAGTGTGTGGACTTTAAAGAATATTCTATTTGTGTCAACCTAGCATAATTACAACTGGATGCTTATACACTAATATATACTCTTTTTCTATATAGCTATTAGACAAGAATTTAGTTCAGGAAGCAAGACCTCTGTCATTTATTACTGTGAGCAAGAGGGAAATAAATAAATAAAGTAGCTTATTATAAATAACCTTAAGTAAATCATAGGCTTACTTATAAACAAATAGTTTTATTTGGATCATCAAAGAAATTTCTAGAATATAAGCTATCATGATATAAGGTCACACATGTTAAAATTCATGAAACAGTAATTGGATGGAATATAGAAACTTAGACTAGAAACATACTGTAAAAAATTCTAATTATTAATTATTCTAATTAATTAACAACAAAAAATGACATGATAGTAAGTAATTTCAATCATCCACTTCATCAAAAAAAATATAAATATATAGTTTGATAATAAGATTAATTCTAAATTCATTAAGCTATTTGTTTAAAATAGTTAAGATTCTTCTTTGTATTTTTACAATATTTCCAAGATCAAAGAAAACAATTTTTGTCTTAGCTTAGCAAGAAAAAAAATTTAACTTTACAACATTTTTTTCTCTTTTTTTTAAAACTATTTACCATTTGTAATAGAAATTTGACTGTGTTTTAGAAAAAAAACAAAAGAATTGTCTAACAATATGAAATATTTTAACTCGGTGAAATATTTACTATTATCAATTCTTACAGAAAACAAAATCCAAATTATTAATTTTATGCAACAAAAGAAAAAAATATTTTGTCAAAAAAATAGTGGTCACACATACAATAATAATACCTCTAGTCATGCCTTTCTTGTTTGTGAATGCCTTTCCAATTGCTTTCAATAGAGTTTCTCCCTGAAGGTTTTTAAACATGGACCTGGTTAAATTTTGTCTTTTTTTGTCTGTACGAATTTCACATAATGAAAAATAGCAAATTTTGTCAATTTAGTTCTCTTAAATTTCTGGATATGACTGATATAGGCAGACTCATGGTTTTGGTTGAAGGTAAAGTTGCAGCCTACTTCAAAGGGAGTTTTACCTTTCATACATTTTCTTTCAGTGAAGGTATGTCACATGGAAGAAGACAATGCCTTGCTTTTAACTGAATTTAACACATGGTTTTCATTGTACAAACCATTTTTAGGGATGAACTCAAAATATGCTAAAATCTTGCTTAAAACTTTTACTATTATATTCAATAGCTTGATATAGACTTATGTTTTTTGTCAGATGGATTAAGCTTGGGATGCTCTTTCATCAACAGCTAAGTTAGGAATCCTCTTCTTACCAAACACTAGGATCTTCTCCTTTCTTGACTCCCTTTTAATTTTTTCTAGAACAATATTGCTCATAAGCCAATCACAATTTGTTTATCAAATGATAATTTCCACAACAACCAATTAAATAAATTCTTCTAGAGACAATTGTTCAGTTATCTACCTCTTTAATCAAAGACATTGAAAAATAACTGATTAAAAATAAAATTTATAAGATATTAACATTTTATTTTGTTTTTTTTTCTTTAAAAATAATACTCTTAAAGATAAAATTTAATCTCGTTTTTTAAAAAAAGATTAAAATTAATATTAATTAAATAAGATACAAAACACCAAAAAATGTGTTTTACTTCCTAGTACATTTTCATTGTTTAATTGAAAACTATTAATTAATTTATAACTACTATAGAGGTAGGGAGTCAAAAAACATTTACATTCTTTCACAATTCTCTCTCTTTTCTTTATAATCATTTATATCTTATTAAAATAATGCCCATGTGAAAATCATATTACTATTAATAAATTAAATGTTTGATAATTCTCATATTATCATATGGGGACTTAAAAATATTGAGTTAAATAATGACCTTTTAAAAAATAGGTCTAAGAAAATTAAATATTTTTCCCCATTAATGAAATAATCCTTTAATTGATCCTGAGGAATAAACTGCCAACTATCTAATAATTATCTTTTTTCAGTGGAACCATGTAGCAAACTGGTTACTATATATATATATGGGAATCTTGAATGTGTGGAGTAATCAATTTAAAACAACTTAATTAGAAATCACTTAATTGAGAATAATGTCTCAGGACAGTAGTCAAAGTAAACTTACAAACTGATGTATCCCAAAGATTTGCTATCTTAATATAAACTGAGCACTGAGTGAAAAAAGTGAGGAATATGGTCATCTGTACCAACTGATGACAGCTGTTTCAAAACAAAGTCATATATTGGAGATCATTTATATTTTTATATGTATTTGGTCTTTTGCATTGGTTGTATGAGATAGTGGATAGCTGAAGAGAGTTTGAAAGTCGTAGTTGAAATCCCAATATACATGTATTTAAATATTACATATTCAGCCTGTATTCTGCCCATTCCTCTTCTGTTTATTTGAATGGACATATTAAGGTCTTGGATGTGAGAGGTCAGAGTGACTTAAAGTCAACATGGGTATGACAATAATATTGGCATCAACAAAGACTTTGACTGTTCCATCCTCAGATTTTGAATCATACAGATTGCTGAAGAGCTGGAGGGTGGAAAAGATTGAAGCTTGTCCATTAAAGTTTGAAGATTCGCTTTCTTAATGTAAATTGAGCACTGATTGTATATACGTGTGGTAGATGGTGATTTGGACAAACTGATGAAGGCTGGTTCATAATGATTGATATATATATATATATTGTAACAGTCAAGTTTGAACATTCGCGTAACAGAATTCAGAATCCAAGCAAAAGAGACCGAAGCTGACCAGACTAGGACTGTAACATCCCGAGTCCGACCGCACTTCAACTCGTAAGCCAGGATTCCAAGACTCAAGACCCTACGAATGACCACCTTGAAATTACACGTAGTATACCTCTTTCCACACAGCCGACATAGGTCACGGAGAAGCAATGAGACTGATAATTAAAAGAGAGGTTCTTGATTGACTAAAATATCACTAAATTTAATTTAACTTAATGCATAGTTTTCACATATATAGACTATAAATGGTAATTAGAATTGGATTGAATTAGATCAATAACGAAACAGAGAACGAAATACATTAAATTAATTATATATTTATTTACAATCGGCATGAAATTGATCAGTTTTACACATTTCAGCGTCGAATGTACAAACATTTGATAATTCAAAATCACTTTACATAAGTAATCATTAAATTTCATAGATGAGTTTAACATGTGCCCATCCTAGGAATTGTTTACAATTGATACATAATTAATCACTACGTTATGTCTATAAATCTCGATAAGCCAAATCTTATTACATTTGTGGCTGGAAGATACATAATTATATCGAACTTTGATCATGAATTTATTTACTAAAATACCCATATATAATTTAATAATGAGCGCATAAACCAGCTCAAGTAATGATCGATTGAACATGGCTTTTGAGAGAAAATTTCAGAATGCTGAAAGCGTTATATAAAGGTGGGAGAGTTGGCTGCATAAGATTTTACCAATGCGCTATGGCACAGGTAAACAATAATAGGAAAAGTCGCTCTGCGGATGGATGAAATAACTTCAGGGTTCTTGTGACAAACGCCGGTACCCTGTAACCGATCGCAATGCTGCGTGAAAAGGAACATTTGTGTTCAGGAATGGCGGGGGACTTACGTGCTAACCTGGCCTTGGCTCAGGCTTCGCTACTGCTCTACCTTATAAAAGAAGATGTGCTGGCAATGCCGTGGCTCCATCTTAAGATACGTATAGCAGCAAAACGAGAATAATTTTATAAAATACTATCACATCCGCCAAGCAAAGAATAATATATTTCATACTATGAAATACGAGTTAATAGCATATTAGCTCTATCAAATTGGGACCAACTCTTGTGTAGCCTGATAATAAATGTCTATGCTACTAAAGGGAATATTACTACATCTGTACTTTGACATGTTCGATCTATTACGTTACTTATAGATAATAAATATTTAAGGAGGGAAAGTATATTTCTATGGACTTAAGAATTTAAATGTCAAATATACTTATAACTATGATCAAGGCTAAATTTAATTCTAAATAAACTTATAAGGTTAAGTTTTTAAATGGTTGATTATAAAAGAGCCACATTTCACATATTAAATCATTTAAATAATAAAAAAAATAGGATTTCGAAACAGCGCAGAAAGTTGACGCTATAAATAAATTACGCGAAGATTTTCAAATATCTTCTTAAAAAGATGAAATTAAGTCCCACTGTTTCGAAATATTGGCATATAAAATATAATAAGCATTTAAAATAAACAAAGAAATATAGACACAACCGCAGTGATATAACTTTAAATTAGACACTTATAATGTACTTTAAATGAAAGGAAAATATAAATAAGTCAGATTATTTAAACTTTAACACATTAAATTTTGATAGTAATTGACGTATTTAGAATATTAAATGGATTTTAAGTTTTGATTACATTTAGCTTTATCATTATTTTAAAAAGAAAGTTAGCTAACTTAGATAAATATTATTACATTTAGAATTACACAGAATTACACAGAGCTCTGCGGTTTGAAAATAAAACGGTTCCGGTATGATTTATCTGCAAGTTCTTGACTGTTGGTTTGGTTTAGTTTGACTGGGCGGCATCATCTTTCCCATTATGTTAGGCTCGTCTCTTCTATCGGCATGATGGTGATTTAGGCATTTCGACGAGAGAAACCCCGTTCTCCCGCGGAGTAACAGCAACAAGATGCCCGCTTTTAGCTGGACATGTTAAACTTTAACAATTGTGAAGACTGGCTACAACTCTCACTAACAATATGGCTCTCTATCTCTAACAAAAAAATACAGAGTATTTATATGTTTTCCTTATCGGAATCTCCCGCCTCAAGACTCACCAAACTCAGGAATTTAATTAAGTGTTTTTCAATTTATAATTCAGATCTTAGATAACTTATGTTAGAAACATTCCATAAGCTATTATTATAATTAAGATTTTTCGTTGCAAACAATTGTCCAATTTAGATTTAAAAATAACTTAATCTTATCTAAGGAGATTTTAATTAGTAAATTTTTAACTAGTTTTACTTTTTACGAATTCCAGGTATGGTCGTTAATGACACTTGTTTACAACCAAAAATCTTTTAATTACTTGACCAGCTTTTATTTTTAATCTTACATAGAAACTCTTTCTATTTAAAAACAACCTTTTAACATTTTTTTTAAAACGAAAACATTTTTAACATATTTATTAAAAATAATTTACAAATATATTTTGATATAGCTTTTAAATATATTTTCGAGAAACTTTTCTCTGAAATATATTTAAAACAAGAAATCTTTTAACAATTTTAAAGAAACATTTAATAGTATTTTTAGATAACGGCTTTTACATATTTTAAATCATGTCTTTCTTCTATATAGCACAGATTATATATCCACATACGAAATTACAATATTAAACAACAAAATTAATAATTTACTCTTAACTTAAATAATATAATAAACATTTTTAGAAATATTAAATAATTTTAGGACGCTATAATTTTACTAATCCTATCTAATTATAGCATTGGTTCGCACGTAAATATATAATTCTGTTTAGACAGACATGAACTAATTTTCAATTTATTAACATTTAAATAGGTTCGAACTTAGCACAGATGAGAGTGTCATTAGGTTTGATGGTGAAACGGAAAGGGATTGGAGATTTCCGTTTCAATATATATATATATATTGGTTTATTTATCTTTTTTACATTTATTTGGCCATGTATATTGGTTGTATAAGATAGAGTGGATGCTGTAGAGAGATTGAAAGTCTAAGTTCAAGTTTTTTTTAGTTATATATGTGTATGATTCCAAGCATGTTCCAGCTGCAAAAGCCAACTAGTATGCAATTCAAATATTTGAATAGAAAGATTATATTGTTATATTTTAGTGAGAAGATTCAGATATTTAAATCTGTAATTTTTTTTATAATAGAAGTTAATTCCAATAAATATATTGTGTGAAAAATCAGTCTAATACCTTTTTTTTTATTAGATTGATAGTTTATGAAATTGTGGATAACAAATCGTATATAACATGAATTAATTGCATTAAGTTTATAATATCTGTGTAGAAAAATGTCAAAACAAGTTTCTAACATTTTGTATACATAGTTATTATATACACAAAGGGGATAAATAGCCCTCCCCCAAGGTATGATTTAAAAGCACTCTAAATATTGAACCAAGGATTATGAATAGGTGGACTCATTGGATTCACTCAATTCTTGATTCTTTGTTCAACATTTAGAATGCTTTTAAGTCATAGCTTGGAAAGGACAATTTACTCACTTTGTTTTACATACATATTGAACTATGTATAATTTAATGTTTACATAGTTATTATGTAAATAAATACTAAGGTATAGACAGTTTTTTTTTTTTTTTTGGTAAAATACAACATAAATTATCTTACTGGGGATAATGGATATCCATAAATGGAATTTTGCTTCATATTTATTTATATAATTAAAGTTTTTTATAGTAAATGCTAGGAAATTGACTCAAATTTTATCATAATTATATAAAATTATACAAGATATGATACATATATAATTTGTTTAAAAATGAGATAATATGATAAAACATGAGTGTTTTATAAATAATGATTATCCTAGAGATATTATTAAAAGTTTATTTTCTAATAAAAGTATTAACAAAATAAAGATCATAAGATTGTTGAAGTTAGAAAATTATTTAAAATGATTAATAAGAAATATAATGTTTTCATTTATCCTGTTTTATAAAAAGAAAAAAAAGTTTAAGTTGTTTAATTAATAATAATAGGGAGTGTAATAATTTAAAAATTATGAATTCAGTTTACATAATAAAATGTCTAATTTGTATTTAAAATAAAATAGAGAAGTCATATGTTGGGATTGCAAAATAATAAATTAAAAACTGGATTAAAATAGCATTTAGTTATAAAAGTTTTGCTATTTACAATCATATGAATAAATGTAAACATAAAAATTTTGAAATAAAACGTTTACAATATATAAAGTCGTACCATGAAAGAATAATAAAGGAAGAAATTTTCATTAGTCAAATTAAACCTGAATTAAATAGAATGTTAATAGAAAAGAAAAAAAGAAAGTAATAGATTTGTTAATTAAATGTTTTTAGGTTTTTTTTTGGATGGCTATATAAATGTAAAAGATTTGATAAAGTTTTAAGACTGTTTGCAATAGAAAGGGTGTTGAGGTAAAGAGATTTTTTAAATATTTTTAATGTTTTTGAATTTGTTTGCAATATGTGATATTTATTATAATATATTTGTATTTTTATTTATTAATGTTTTTTGAAAAAGTCTATATTATAAAATAATAGAAATGTTGGGTGTTTAGTTTATTTTTATAATAGTCATATATTCATCATTAAGTCTTACGTTATTCTGAACTAGCTTATTTTTTTTTTAAATATTGATAGTTGCAATGCCTTTTCTTTTATAAGCTTATTAAATTAATTCATTAATATCTCAGGCATTATCTAAAACATTCTACTATAATATAAAAAATAAATGTAAAATATAAAAAAATTTAATTTGATTTATTATTATTTTTCTTTTATATGTAGTCTGAGGATTTTCTTGATTTAAGAAGAGCATATTCTGTTCTTGGAACTTCATTATTTTACAAGGTAAATATTTTTTTAATTAATTTTAATCGTCCAAAGTTGTCTTTTCATTTTATTAAATATACTGTATTCTATTAATTTAGTTACTCATCTTTTTTAAAATATGTTTGTGGATGTCCATATTTATTTATGTATGCAACTTGATTTTATTATCATTTTTCCACATTGTTATGTGTTTACATGCACTTAAAAACACACCTGTATATTAATTATTATTTGTGTAATAATTTTATTTTGAATCAGACTCATAATATCGAATTTTGTGACTGATTTTAATAGAAGAAAAAATATCAACCATGAAATTAAAAAAAAAAGAAATCTGTTGACATATATAATAAAATTGTATAAAGTACTTGTCTTCCATTGTTTAGCATTGTGGTAGAACAATGGACTTGAGAGCAAAAATGTTCAGGATTGATTTTTAGTTGAGTAGAAAAAAATTGTTTAATCAATTGACAAAAATGGTTGTGCTCAAGCTGTCATTATAATATGGATGTTTCACATAACCTTCCAAGTAAATGGTCTTTGAAATTATTTTAGTTATTTCTTTAGTAGTAATATTTATAATATTATATAATTAGATCATGCTATGACTAAATCAAAAATTTAGCAAAATTTATGATATTTTATAAATAAAGAAAAACCTAAACAATTTATAGAGATGTTTAAAAATTGATGTAGTAAAATGTGATGAAGTAATAGATAAAAATAAAATTAAATACAGTTTTTATATATATATTATATGATAATATTAAAAACAGTACAGTTTCACCATATTTTTCATATTGTTTTAATTTATTTATTAATACATACATAAAATCCAAAATTGTAATACAACAGTAAAAATTAATTATTTTGTAATATTGGTTAAATGAAGTTGCTACATATGTTTATAATTAATTTATTTTTCTTATTTGATGCTGATCAATGTTGTTGTTTTTTTAAAAAAGATGTAGTTAAAAAAATTATTTTCTTCAAATACCTTCTATTGAACTCATTATGAAATTAGATGTTTGATAATATATATAATTAAAAACTTCTGAATTCTAAATTGCGATATTTCAATAGTCATTTGACTAATCATAAGGAAACCCTTTTTATATCTATGTCATAAGTTGTACCTAGCTGTAATTTAAAGGCAATACATTTAAATTTATACAACTTTATTTACCTTATGTACCATAGTATTTTACATATAAATAACCATTTTATTACAGCCAATATTTATCTGGAACAGAAATTAGTAATAATTTTAACTTAGTTTTAATGGTGATGTTTGCATATTGTTGTGTAATCTATTTAAATATGGATTGGCTGTTGACTTTTATATGATTTTTACTGCAATGCATGTTATATGGTTTTTTATTATATTAATTGTATTGATATCATGCTTAAATTATCATTTTGGCATCATAATGATGGTGTTTATTACAGAAATTTAACTGCATTTCAGATATCTGGTTAATATTATGTAACCTTATTTCAATCACTTCAGTTATTATTATTTATTTGGAATTTTTCATTCATGTTGTTGCATATAATAATAATAATATCTGTAATGGTAATGGTTACCTATATGGATAATAATTGTTCTAGGCTTGTTGCTTTTATTTAAATACAGAATTAGATAACAATAAGAAAATAAATTCTACTATTAGTTATTGTATTTTAAGGTAATCATTTGAGATTAAATTGGTAATGCTAATTTAAATTCTTTAATTCAATCGTGATTGATTACATTTTTTTTTTAAATTAAGTTAGAATTTTTATTCCACTTTGATGAAACTATTCAAATTGTGATGTTGTTTTTGAGATAGTACTGTTTTCATTTAGATATTATAGAGAAATCTGATTGCATCTGGCAAAAAATAAACAAATCAAATATAAAATGAAATTTCATAAATAGTAATCCATCCAAAACAAATAGAGATTTCAATTTTATCTTAGGTTCAAATATATTTGCAGCCACCATTGAAATGTCTTGTGAAGCTTTTCTAAAATGGATATTTTATGCCTTTCTAAAATGGATATTTTATATTTGATATATTTTTCCAACACAAAAGTTAAAAAATAATTTACTTTTGTTCATTTTGTTATAATTATATGTTTTCATCTTAATCTGCCATTGAATAAAACTATTTCATTTAGTCACTAAGATTCAATTGGAAATTTGACACTATTATTATTAAAGTTTCATTTTTTCATGTAAAAATATATCCTTTGATCATATTTTTCTACCATTCATACTGTAACAGTAAGAACTCATATGCCTTGTTAACATGTTGTGAAATTCCACCACCATATTTGAAGAGCAGCACCACAGATGGGTTCAGGGCCTGCGGTCCCATGTTCGAACATAGTCATTTTATTTCACAACAAATCTCACATGACAATGCATATACTATAACAATAGTAAATATCTTTCTAGGACCAGTGTTCAGGTAGATACAAGAGACTCTAACTAATTTTTTTTAAGATTAAGGTCTACTGCTATTTACTTTAATGTGATTATAATAATTGAAATGAGATATGGAACATTACTATTAAACAAAGCAGACAAGAAAATGCATAAATAGGTAGATATAAATATTTAATAAGGGTTAAATTAAGTTACATTTGATTTAAAATGCTACTGGGATATCATTATTCAATTACATCTCATGCCTCACATTTAAATTATGGATGTTGTGAGATTACGATATGAGATCCCATGTAGGAGTATATCTGCTAATCCAGCAATCATTATTTATTTACTTATTATTAATAAATAAGTCTACACAAACAAAATTACTATTAAAGGAGCTGATGTGAATGAGTGGAAATAGATCTAGCATAGATGTTCCTATTCATAAACAAAGTGACATGTGATAGGTTTAGGTGTTGCTGAATTTAAGGAGATTCAGCTTTCTTCAAGTACAACCACTGAGAAACATTAGAGATGGGAGGGATGACCAAATGTTGGGCTGGAACCATTAGGAGTAATCATGAGTGTGGCATCAGTATGAGGTCTTAGCTTTTCCATCCATAACCGCATGACAACGTTAGTTACCATTGGGGTCATTTCTGTATGCCCGATTATTATGGGAACTATAATATTTTAAGAGTTCTATTATTTTGTTTCTGCAGTTTAAATTAATCTGCATCCCTAAGCCAATGCATTTCACAAAATCAATGCAAATCATTTTATTTACTACTATGCTTTTAAAATAGAGAATTTGTTTCCAATCCCCACACTGATTAAATGAATTAATATCTATCTGCTACTCCCCCTTTTATGATTATATTACTCTAGATTTACAAGACTTGATCAAATATAATTTAATATACTATTTTAAAAAAATGAAATGATTGCTAAAGTCGCTAATACATTATACTAACGATTATAGGGTCTCACTTCTATATTATTTATAACAACATATAAAAATAAATTTATAATTCCTGAGCTGATCATTTATAAAAAGAGAAGGGGATTTTAGGCAAATCTAAAAGTTGCACAGAAGAGTAGCAACTCTTTAAAAATTTACTGGTTAGGGAACATCAGCTGTGAAATCATGTAGGCATGAAATATAATATATAATCAGTAACAAAAATTATAGATACCCAAGTAGAAGAGTAAGAATAAGCTTTATGAGATTTATAGGATGTTATATTACATTTTAACACATATTTACAAGATGAAGGTGAGAGTTTAGCTTTAAAATAGTATACATTTAAGTTAAGAGTCAAACTTTAAAGATATGACATGTAATAAGAATTTAAATTAAGAGTTCAAAAAGAGAGTCTTTTTACTCTTGGGTATCATTTTACCTTTGATTATTTGAAGTGTGCACACTTGATGAGAGAGTCTGAGGTTCCTTGTTTAATAGCATTCACATTTTGAAGATATACACATGCAGTAGTTTGAGTTCAGGTTTGTTTCATTTGTATTATGGGAAGCTTCATATTTCCATAGCCACAGTCCTGAGAAGCACAGAAGTCACTCTACTCCTTGCACATTGTTAGGTTAAAGTATGATCTGGATCTGAAACAAAGTAACAGAAACAGCATAACTTTTAAAATTTAACAGCAACAATGAATTACCAATGATAATAAACCTCACAAGATAACCAGCCTGTTGCTTTTATTCCTTTCTTTTTTATCTTTCGGATCCATCGAACAATTGTGTCATCCATCCAAGTGGTCTATATATCCCTTCAGGTAATGGATGCATTAATGGCACATGTTGAGATTGCAATTTCAATCTGACCACATTTTTCTCTACCTCAGTTTGATAGATCAGAAGCACATGTTGAAATTGCAATTTCAATCCGACCACCTTTTTAATTTACATTACTTTTGACCTAATTACAAATGCTTTTAACAAACTTTTAAATCAGAGTTTAAAAATATTTCTCAGCTCTATTATCTTTTCCCCCTCCCACTATGACTTGCAAACTCTAATTAGCAGGGGAATATCTATTTTTAAATATGTTTACTTTTAAAAGTTAAAAGAAATATTTTAGATTTTTATAATTTAAAATATTACATAAATCTGATCTAAATAATAATAATAACACAATTATTAAATCTTACTAAATTACATGTTGCAAATCTAATAAATCATCTGCAAGTGTGCTATATTTTTAAAATAGACTTCATATTGGAGTGTGTGCATATATACGATGTTTTTAAAATAATTACATATATTTTATAATATTACACACAAAGTCCAATATTCGAGGTCAGAACCTATGTAAGGTAATAATAATGGGTGAGAGGTGGGGAGATGATAGAACTGAGGTGAAACTAAGATTTGAATTCAAATCTTACTGTTTTAATACTAAAATAAATTTTTCACTATGGTCTGTTGTACATTTATATTATGTTTATTACCATCAAAAGTAATCATTACCATTATGAATAATACATGAACATGAGTAATTTATTCTAACACACACTACCAAATTGATTACAACATGGAAATAAAATATTTATAATTTTTGGCTGGTATCTGAATTGACTGGACATTGGCATTCAGAAATCTTAAATCATTTATCAATTCTGAATTTTATATATAATTCCAAACATGTTTATCTACTTCAAATTCTGTGTATACAAATACAAACATGATAATCTATTTTGTAGTAAACATAGCATTCACATTATCATTATTTTATAAAAGGTAGTCAATAACTAACATAACTTAGGCACATCTTATAAAAAACATTACTGTCAAATCTAATCGAATTGTACAATTCTTACATTATTAATTTCTGTTTTCAACTAAACATTAGCTATATCAAAACTGAATAATGTTATGTGTAATGTTTTGAATTTTTTTGTCTATAAAAATTGACTATACTCTCTCTAAATACAATATAATTAATGATACTAAAATAGAATACAAGCAAACTGGACAAGTCATTTACAATATTATTTTGCCAAATGTGGAATTGCTTAGTAAAATAAATGTAATGCAAAAGTCTTGTTCTGCCATAATTTTAATCAGAGCTACTTTATTCTATTGAACTCATAATTTTTTAAAAGAAAAATAAATATTTAAAAAAACTACTTCCCTCTTAATGCACTTTTCACAAAGTCTTGTTTAATTTCTTAATATATTTCAATTTTCTATCAGTTTTTTTTTTTTTTCACATTAAAAAAACAATTACATACATTTACACATATGTATTTGCCATTAATTATAAACATTTAAAATACACAGACATAATAATTTCTTTAAATTAAAAATATTTGATATATATATATAAGCAAACACATAAGCCAAAAATCATAATATTACATATATTATATATCTCTACACACACTATAATTTATTATACTACTAATATTATTAAAATATTCAATATTTTAACCAATGTTATTGCAATTTACAATTTCATTTCAAATATAAAATAGTTAATGATGCTTATATTTTGAATATCTTACAACTTCATTCTTTTCAAATTATAAACTAACAATCTTTTAAATAATAGTACTAATTTGAAACTTTCTCTGTATCCCCTTCTATAGTTTTTTTTAGGAAATTTTTATTATTATATTAATTTAATTAAAAATTCAATAATACTTTTATTGCATATATATATATTGTCACCAAAAATATAAATTAAACGTCTTAATTTTTTTAATTATTTATTATACATATGTATATTCATATTTTTTTTATTAACATACACATATTTATATACAGACACATTAAACTATAAAAGTTATGAATTATCCATAAAAATAATTTCATTTTTGGATTAATATTTAGTTTTAGAAACAATGTTTTTATGTGTAGTTTTTTTATTTCCTATTTTATTTTTACCAGAATATATCATTTTAATATAATTTTTATTAAATGTATGCCCTGTGTTTTTGCATATATATTGTTTGGAGATATTTACACCTTCTTTAGTAATTATATTTGGATATTAATTATTATTGCATTTAATTTAATAAATACCATTTAAAACATTTTGGTTTTTATTATTTAAATATATATTCAATATATTTATCATAGTTAATTTTAATAACAATTTTTATATTTAATTTGTTTTCATTATTTTTATTATTAGTTTTATTTAATCTTTTTGTAATTTTTATATCATTTTTTATCATATTTATGAATTTAAAACTTTTATTTGTATTTTTTTATTATAGTCTTTTTTCTATTTTATTTTACTGTGTGATATTTTATTTGTTTTATAATTTTTCTTTTCAGTATTTTAATATACTTTTCTGTTAATTTAATTGGATAATTAATTATTAAACTCTTTTTTTATCAATTTCATTTTGCAATTAACGGATGTGATAACTTAATAGATCAAAACTTTTTTTAATAACTAGCATAGAAAATGAATTAAAACTTTAGAATATAAACTACACTTAAAAAGCAAATATATTGTTTCCTTGACCACTACTTATATTTAATTTAAACTACATAATTGTGCATATTGCTTTGCAACATAAAACATTCTACCTAAAAGTAAGGTTAGCCATTGATTTGAATTGGACAGTCCTTGATCTAGACTTTTTGTTAATCATAATTGACATGAAAACCAATTTCTAATAGCCATTTTTCTTTTTTTAAATGGTTGAAAGTGATTGACAAATTATCACTTCATACTAAGGAATTATTGAAATCATTAGAAAACTCTTTTACATCCATGACATTCCTAAAACTGCTACAACTATCAAGTAATATTAACATCAGCTAAATTCAAACTAAATCTTTTAAATATTGAGCAGAATTATAAACCACATTACTTCATGAAGTAATATGCAAGTTAAAATCATAGTGCAAGAAAAGAAAGGTTTCAGTAAAAATATTTCTGAAAGCTAATATGCTTTCTTACATACAGTTATATTAGTAGATAACTCTGAGCTCAGCCTTTAATAAAATCCTTGCTGAAATGATTATATATCAAACTAAATAGAGTGGGAAAAAAGTACATTTTAAATTCATTTTTTAAATGACAATTTCCAAGTAAACATTAAAGTCCTATTTTGTTCTATATAGTGGTAACACTAAGTGTGTTGCCTCTATTATTACAGGCAAATAAGGCTAAAAGATCAATGGAAGTATTTCAGAATATTTATGCAGAAATCAACTATGAATAGAACAAAGAAGCAAAAAGAAAAAAACTATCCTACATCTTAACAAAAAAATAAATTAGAAAATAAGAATTTGGTTAGTGCTGAAGAAACCACTCATAACATCAATAATAAAAATAATATTAAATGATGATTATATGTTACAATTAGACTATAAGATATCATATCTTGAGTAGTTTCATTAGGGAGTAACAAATATTAAAATCTACTTTTGAACAAATTATTGTCATCTAATGAAATTTAATCTTAATACTACAAAATATTAATTAATATTTTAAACTTACAAATGCTGATAAATAAATAATTAAAAAGAAGTATTTTAATTAAACATAGATGCATGTATATATTAATTAATAGAATAGATCTTATGAATTACCTTATATTGAAATGAATTTCTAAGACACTAAATAATTGTATAGATCTAAAACCTTACAAATATGGAAATAAATTCCTAAGATTAATTAATATTATAGATCTTGAAAACTTACCGTATATGAAAATAATTTCCTAAGAGAGTAATTAATTGTATAATTAAAAAGCTAAGAGGAATTTCATTGTATGATAACAATCTCTAAATAATATGTAAATTAATTAAGTGAACTGATTAATTAAAGCCAAAGAATTTATTCCAGAAAAGATAAAAGAAACAAAAGAAAGAATGATATAAAAAGCTAGAGAAAAGGGACTGTTTTCTTTTTCTAGTGATTGCTGCTACCATCACAGTCCATGACTTGAATAGCAGTGAAGATCATCACCATATGATTTCATTCCCAATATCTCCACTCTGTAGGTCACTAAGCCAATGAGTGCTTTTAATAGATCATCTCGGTCTTATTATTTTGAAATGCCTCAAGAGACTTATCAAGGATTTTAGTTTCAA